>CAKNYM010044941.1:31358-61946 GCA_932195095.1 Andricus curvator | reverse complement strand
TATGACAACATCCGAATGAACCAAGGTGACCAAAACCACCACCAGTCGCAATGTAATAGTCAAGATTTATTAACTTTTCTTCTATACTTTATAACGCCAATCCCAGCTTTGAGGGATGCAAAGAAAGAATGATGCTACAAAAGTTTGATTTACCCTTCTGTAGGTTGAGGCGCCAGACACTCCTTTCAGTGTCGTTTCGCAGGAACAAAATAGATCCTCAAAAATTTTTATTATCACTCAAAATAATTGCCCTGACTTATGGTAGAGGGATTTCGCGGGGGGCAAAAATGTTTAAACCATTTTTTTTTAAGTTTTATAAATATAGATAAGTAACTTTATTAAAGTAGAGAATTATATAAAGGTGAAAGTGAAAAACGTTGAATTGAACAATGAATGAAAAACATTTGTTTGCCTGAAGGGCGGAGCTTGAAACCGGCGTTACTTGTTCCTCGAACACTTCAGGTAACCCGCCATTTTATTTTCGATGACGCTAACCCCTTTTTTTAATAAGAGAAAAAGAAAAGGCACAACGGAAAAAGCTTAACTTAAAGAACAAGAAAAAAATCAACACTTCGCGGAATTATGCTTATTAACTAAGAAAAGGGCATCATACAATATACCCACTCTCAACATCCACCGAAGGGAACGAACTCACTCGAAACTCGTACATATTAAATTACGACATTTTATCCCGAAGAAAATAAATAAAACTAACACATCTTCAAGAAATAAAGATGAAATCCAAATCAGACCCAAGTAACTCACTTATAAAAGAGGAACAGACTGACGCCTACCTTTCTTCCTTTGGAGAAAACCGACGCCCCTCAATCCAAACTTCGTAGTAGTGCGAACAAATTGACAAGGTACGGCAAGGCAATCGAGTGTCCTTCGTGAACGACCAACACGAACTGATTTCTCGGCGTCCTTTCGCCGGCTTCCTAAGCACCCTTGGCGATCGTGCGTTAATCATCACCTCGTGTCTAACGTGCCGGTAGTGACAAAGATGGCCGCCCGTCTGTAATGACCGGTGCCGAGCCGGTTGTTATTTCGGCACTCTGCATTTGTAGTAATTAATGATTTAACCCCGGATGACATGGGTTAAATCTCGTGTCGACGTGCGTGGTAAAGTGGACCGTGTGTGTGGTGTGGTAGCAGTGCCTCGTTGTTAGATCGACCTGTAGGTGGAGATCGCGAAGGGCCTCCTTCCTTTCCTTGTTGGTGTTTTCGGTGATAAGAGGAACTCCAAAGTTTTCTTTAAATTCAGAGAGAGACTCCGGTCTCTCAAGGAAACAAAGGCAGGACGTCAGGTGCCCTAATACGTAAGTGACCTAGCCCTAACCTAAATTTAAGTGTACATTGTGTATATGGGTAACGTCCCTTTGTGCAAAAGAAAGTAACTTATACATAACCAAAATTCCTTTGTTTCACACTCATCCACATACTGCACTCTCAGACTCATTCCTTAAATAATTGAATTTCTGAGTTCGTGCTGGCCTTGGAATGTATCGCGATAATTTAAAATAATTTAAGTCTCGTTACAACTTAAATTTTTTATCATTTACTCGATTATCTATAACTTTCTCTTCTCCATCTCCATTATTATCATCTTCCTTACTTCCCTTCATTACTTTTCCTAATTTAGCTCAATGCCTATCTTTAACTTGGTTAAAGTATGAAGAAAATTCATCGCCACTTTTAACAACTGTGGGGAAGAAGAACTCCTCTTCGCCTTTAACATATTATTATTGGTACCTGAAGCGTTGACCACAGCTAATATAGCTGATGTGGACCTTCTAAGTTCATCATCATCTATACAATTCTTAAAGGTAGATATTGGGCTAGCAGTATATACTCCCCCCTCAAAATCAGCGACAGCTCCATTAATTTCGGCTTCAATAATTTCAGGCCTTGAATCATACTTTTTTCCCATTCTAACACCCTTAAATATAGTTAAATACATTTCTTGGCTATTTATCTTCAATTTAATGGGTATACGCCTAAAGTGTACAGTTAACTCCGAACTGATTGAATTTACATACTGATAAATTCTCTCTTTTTTAATATAACTTAAAACATTTGGCATCTTCTGTTTGTCCCAATCACACACACACAATATGTACCGTGGCAATGGTCCATGGGTCGAACCAACAACTATGTATTCCTAAACAATAACTATAGTCCTTATCTTCATGGTAACGGCACGTTAAAAAAAATATAAAAAAATAAAATAAAAAATCCACAAGAGAAGTGAAGACAAAACAAAGTAAATTGAAAAGACGCAAGGCAACGCAAAGCTGAGCAACACAACCGACTGGACACCATTTCCGGTAAAGTGGCGTGAGTGAAGCAAATCTGAAAACCTCATACATGCACAGAAAAAAGGGGGGATCAGGTCGAGTGAAATAATAAAAAAGGCGAATATTCAAAAATTAAAACCGTGAATATATATATATATATATATATATATATATATATAATTTAAAAAAAGGGTTGAACAACCACCGCAGGGTTCCACTGAGAGCAACTGCCATTTAAAAAGTGACACCGGCTCCCAGTAGAACCATGGTAAATCACACTTATGGCCACGTCTCACAACCGTGAGATGGGTGGTCACAGGGCACGATGAAATCACAACGACAGGCCGGCGAAACCCTCGTGTGTGTTGAGGACACGAAGCGACCCAACGATGACAGCTTTCTGCATCCATCTCGCTAGTGCCTTGGCATATTTTTGGCACGCGGGTATGGCTTTAAGGTTACGAACCAGTGCTAGTTTCGCACCTCCGAGAGCACCTATCACAAAGACAATTACTTGTGCCGAATATTTTGGGTACAGTCGTTGCAGCTCTCTTTTAAGGTCTTGATACCTCTTCTCCTTTTCTTTCTCCTTGGCAGTGATGTTGTCTTCGGACGGAGCCGAGAATTCGATCACGAATATAGTTCGTTTCTCGAAGTCTTGGAGAACGATGTCAGGCCTCGAGTGTGCAACGGAGTCTGCTGTCCGAAAATCGTAGTTCCAGAAAATTTGGCACTTCTCGTTTTGGACAATTGGCTCGATCACTTGATATAAAATGCGGTCACGGTATGCTAAAGGTGGAGTTCGAATGCTGCGGCTGAACCCAAGCTGGCCGCACGGCGGGATACCTGCAAATCCGGCCTTGCGGTCAAAGCCGCATGTTCGATTTCGAATGCGACGACTGCACCCACTATATCAGTGTAGTTTTATCATCTGCGGCAGTAGGTTGTTGTACGCCATGGCAGAGAGACTACAATTATTATTAAATTTCCTTGACGAGGAGGAAGATCTTTTATTACTTTTATTAAGAGATGCAGTTCGGAATGAACCTCAGGCCTTGTATGCGACAAGAGATCTTGAGGGTTTTCAAAAGATTCTCATAGAGAGACATTTTTTAAATGATGACGCAGTGTTTCGCAAATTTTTCCGGTTAAATATTCATCAATTTAATTATGTGCTGTCCATAATTGAAGAGGAACTGAAGGGAAAGTCATGTGGATATGTGAAGCAACCAATAAGCCCGGCTGAGAAATTGGGAATAACGTTTAGGTAAGTACTTTCTTTCAAGCATTCATAAAACTATTAATAATTATTCAATTTTTTCGAAAATCTCTTATCCAATTCAGAATTATATTATTATAATTATTTCATTCATGAATTCTTTCTTTTTAAAATTCCCTGTTCAAAATCAGTATCATATTTACAATTTTTACACATGTTTTTTGTTAAATAAATCTGTCTATGTAAACGGAAAATTTGTATAAATCCATGCGTGTTATATGATATTATAATGATTCAAGACAATGATGAGAGTAATACTTTTTTTTATTTTAAAAGCTAATTATTTCTTACAATGATTTTGGAAAATATATAAAATCTTACTTAGATATACTAAAAGAGTTAAACTTAAAATTGATGAAAAGTATTTCCTGCTACATTTGTTAATGGTGCGTCATAAGGATTTTCAGGTCCATTGATTGAGGACGAATACGATGAAACAGAAGAATTTGGTCTAGAACCATTATGATAATTACATGGCATGTATGTCGAAGATCGCGAATTTAATTCTTCTATTTCCAATTGGCCCATAACCTGCATAAGTTGCAGTTTCGCGCGAACTTGTCTTTCTTGTGACAATTTTTTTATGGACCCTGCCAAGCTTTTACAAAAAAAATCAATTGGATCCTCATCCTCTACCTTATTTTGAAACGCTTTTGACAATAATTCCTGCCGTTCTTTAGAATTTTTAGCCATTATGTCGAAAATTTTATCCGTAACTTTTTGTTTTTTTCTGGCGCTTGGTTTTTCGTCGTGCTTTCGGTTTGAAGAATCCTCTTCCATGGGCTGCGATGATGTCTTTCCACTTGGATTCGCGTTATCGGGCTCCTCTATTTCTCTTTCTTCTGATAGTTGTGAGTTTTGTTCCTCATCACTGTCGAAATCGCCCAAATTTTCCGGTAATACAACATTTGTTATACTCCTGCAAAAATAAATATTATATCAGTCAATATTAAATTTCCAACAAACAAAAATAAAATTTTCACAAAATAGTTCAATCTTCAACCTAAATCTTATTTTGGGTCAAAATTTTGAATTTTTTTATTCAAAGTTCTATTGTTTATTCATATAATTTCATCTCTAATACCCCAAAATGTAATAAAAATGAAATTATCAGAAGAGATGAAATTTTGTTCTCATAAAAGTCTTTATACCAGATTATTTACTTACGCTCTTTCGTTTTCAACGTGATGAAGGAACTCGAGAGAGTCTTCCAAAAACCATTTTCGTGGTTTCCGCGAGCTAGGGGATCCCGCTGGCATTTTTTTGTTCCGCTTGCGCCTCATAAAAGTGTCCCGCATATTTCTCCATCGGCTTTTGCAATCATCAACTGAAAAAAAATACCATTTTGTAAAGAATATTTCTTGACTTTTCTTTATTATGTAATATAATGTAATTTTTTATGGCAGGTTTTTAGCAACGGGGGAGTCCTATGCATCGTTGTCATTTGCTTTCCGCATATCACCTTCGTACATAAGCCGAATAGTGAAAGATGTTTTACAAGTATGCAGTGAGAGACTTCCAGCTATTTTTATGCTAACTCCTACGACAGAAAATTTGATTGCCGCAGCTAAAGAGTTCGAAGAAAAGTGGAATTTTCCGAACTGCATTGCCGCCGTAGATGGAAAGCACGTGAGAATATTCTGCCCAGGGAAAAGTGGTTCACTCTTTTTTAATTACAAAGACTTTTTCTCGATAGTGTTGTTAGCATTTGTAGATGCTAACTATAAATTTCTTATGATTGATACCGGCTCATTTGGAAAGGAAGGAGACAGTGGTATCATAGAAAAATCTGAAATCGGAAAGTTACTGAAACACGAAGAATTCTATCCTCCTCCGCGACAAGTGACAGACAATTTATTATTACCTTTCGTGATTGTAGGGGATGCAGCTTTTAAATTGTCCACGCACATGTTGAAACCGTACACAAGAAACGATACTCTAGCGGACATAAAAAAATGTATTTTTAATTACCGACTTTCGCGGGCAAGAAGGGTTTCCGAGAATTCGTTTGCTTTGTTGAGCCAGGTGTTTCGCGTGTTTTACACCCCTATTGCTACTAATCCAAATGTTACAAACAATTTAATAATGACTTCTTGCTGCCTCCACAACATGCTGAGAGATGCTTTTTTAGAAGAAAAAAATGCCTGTTTTTTTCAGTTATCAAATTCCGATAAATTACCGACCGACAATTTAATAGCTTTAAGGGCAGGTGGTGGCTTTGGAAATGCTGAGGGTTTTGGTGTACGAGAAGCTTTTACTGATTACTTCAGTAGTGATCTTGGCTCTGTGCCGTGGCAATTAAAACATGTCAATAGAACTGACAAAGCCTAAAGAAATAATCACGTTGTAGGAACTTTTTGTTTATATTCATTCATAAATGAGCGTATGTACTTGTTCATGTATGAAATTATTTATATTTTTGAATGAAATATGAACTATTAAATTTTTTCTTCGAAATTCAACTTTTTAGTTTTTAAATTCATCTCTTTTGGTAGAAATGTCCTATTATTTTATTAAAAGTATAACTATTTTGTTTAAAATTAAAATCTTTTTTGGTTTATGTATGTATTTAGATGAAAATTAAACTATTTGGTTGAATGAGAATTATACTGTGTGTTGAAAATTCATATTTTATGGTTAACAAAGTAAACTGTTTTGTAGAAAATTCACTATTTTGCGAAAAATTTCATCTTCTTTTGCTAAAAATAAAACTGGCTAAAAAATATTCTTTTTTTCGTCGATAATACAACTATTAGATTGGAAAATCGTCTATTTGGATCAATTTTGTATCAATTTATTAGTGCAATTTTCAATTAAAAAACACGAATTCTCAAGAAAATACGTTAACTTTTAACCATACGGTTTATTATTCTACCAAAAATGAATTTTCAAACAACAATTTAATTTTCAATATTCCAACCATGAAATACCAATTTTCAACCAAATACTTGAATCCTCAACTTGCACATCTTAATTTACAACAAAACACTTGGATTTTTAAATAAAATAAAACAGTTAAGTTTTCAAATGAAAAAAAATAATTTTCAACCACAAAAACGGCCCCACATCTGACAATTTCAAAAATATTATAAAATACATGTAAAACCAAACGTTCCCACAACGTAATTATTTTATTAGGCTTTGTATGTGGTATGTAATCAGTAACATCTTACTGATTACTTCAGTAATAAATTAATAAATAATAATATACTATAATAATGTATGTGATATCCAATCAGTAAAATCTTACTGATAATATAATTACGTTGTGGGAACGTTTTGTTATATTTTCAAATAGAAAATTGATCACATGTTTATTCAGGAATGAGAGTATGTAATCATTTATATATATGTAATAATGTATTATGTAAATACTTGAATCCTCAACTTGCACATCTTAATTTACAACAAAACACTTGGATTTTTAAATAAAATAAAACAGTTAAGTTTTCAAATGAAAAAAAATAATTTTCAACCACAAAAACGGCCCCACATCTGACAATTTCAAAAATATTATAAAATACATGTAAAACCAAACGTTCCCACAACGTAATTATTTTATTAGGCTTTGTATGTGGTATGTAATCAGTAACATCTTACTGATTACTTCAGTAATAAATTAATAAATAATAATATACTATAATAATGTATGTGATATCCAATCAGTAAAATCTTACTGATAATATAATTACGTTGTGGGAACGTTTTGTTATATTTTCAAATAGAAAATTGATCACATGTTTATTCAGGAATGAGAGTATGTAATCATTTATATATATGTAATAATGTATTATGTAAATACTTGAATCCTCAACTTGCACATCTTAATTTACAACAAAACACTTGGATTTTTAACTAAAAAGATTACATTTATACCAAAAGAAAGGAATATTCGACCAAATAGTTGAATTTTGAACCAAGAGAATTAATTTCCAACAAAATACATGAATTTTTAACTGAAGAAAATTTATTTTCTATCAAAAATAAAACAGTTAAGTTTTCAAATGAAAAAAATAATTTTCAACCACAAAAACGGCCCCACATCTGACAATTTAAAAAATATTATAAAATACATGTAAAACCAAACGTTCCCACAACGTAATTATTTTATTAGGCTTTGTATGTGGTATGTAATCGGTAAAATCTTACTGATTACTTCAGTAATAAATTAATAAATAATAATATACTATAATAATGTATGTGATATCCAATCAGTAAAATCTTACTGATAATATAATTACGTTTTGGGAACGTTTTGTTATATTTGCAAATAGAAAATTGATCACATGTTTATTCAGGAATGAGAGTATGTAATTATTTATATATGCAATAATGTATTATGTATAAATGTAAATTATAAAGACAAATAAATAATAGATTTTACTTACCAGGTTGATTGATTGCTTCCGCAATTTCTCCCCACACCTTATCTCTGACATTAAGGTCCTTATAAAATTTGTTTTTTGCATCAAATATGCAAGGATGCTGCCGCACTAATTCCACTAGCTTCGAAACGTCCATAACTTTGATTGCAAAATAAAATTTTCCACGAAACACTTGTTCGATAAAGTAGACAACCGTCGCGGCTGTGCGTCTAGACTGCTACTAGAAGCAGTCGTGACGTCCGGGGTGTTTGTCTCAAACTTGTCGCACACCTGTCGCCGCAGCATTGGAATGGGGGCCATAAGATTTAATGAAAAGCAGTACTTTGAGTGACGCATACAGTTCCTGACGTTGCGTTAGATTAGGTTCAGCCGCAGCATTCGAACTCCACCTTAAGGTGGAAATGACACCGTCCTGGCATGCGAAAATAAAACCCTCTGCACCTGAATTAAGCCCTGATGATCTGAGGAAAGCAAAAGTTTGCTCCTTCGACAAGGACTGTTTTTCTACATTTCTGTGAACAAGGGTGGACGAACAAGGGTGGACGAATCCTTTTTCCTAGATGCTCGTGGGAACAACAATGACAACACCAAACATAGTTGTAGGAGGTGCGGTTCAAAACAATCGAACGCGCAGGGCTCCCGACAATGGGTCGGACAGCAATGCCGACTACCCTAGAGTTGGGGGAGCCAATCAAGGCGGAGTGCATGCGATTGACCGGCAGAATCTCATTACTTTTAAGTGGACGGATCGACTCAGGGACGACCTGCTGGAGTGCTATGATACCAGTATGGCCCCTGAACGAAAAGGTTACATGGCGCGACTGCATGCTCTGTGGTGCGAGAAACACCCACAGCTCTCAGATTTTTCGCAAAAACGTCTGCGAAACCGTGCCGAGGACCTCCGGAAAATGGGTTATATAAGCGGAGCGCCTACACAACCGCAGCCAGAACAAGCCGGCAACAGAGAAAGAGAAGCGACACTGAGACCAACCTCGAACAAGCATCCAATAGAGGAAGAACGATGCTTCAAGACCCGGAGAAACATGAACATTCAGGTTTCTCCCAAGCCCAAAGATCTGACTGAACTGGATGATGAGCTTCGTGGAGATTTTTCCGAAGAATCCGACCTCTGGACTATCAATTTAACATTTTTTTTAATTTTAATTTTTTTAAATTTAAAATTGTAGTGTGTACAATGCAGCGAGAACTTTGGCAGATGCAAACCGTAAAAAAAACCAACGGTTGATCATAAGACCAAAAGACGAATGCATCAACTTAGCACAAAGATAGCCTGGGCAAGACAGTACGCGTCCCGCATTCAGAGTGTGATTGACTACATAACATCTGGCAGGACTTTCACTGCCAAGGTTCGACAGTTCGCGCGCGAACTGCGGATCCGTCATCACACAATCAACAAGTTAAAGCTACTGACCATCAGGCAGCATATTTTTGACAGAATACGAGTACTATCTAACGCTAGGAGAAGTCTAGAGCGGAGAGAGGGGTGGGTCAGAGAAAATCAACAGTTTTTGTCTGACCCATCTCGACTCTTCCAAGACCCTCCAGTTACTGTCGACTATCCGCCCAAACCAGAGGAGGACGAAGCATTTTGGAGAGAAGTCTACGAAGTCCAACATCCACTTGAAGAAGGCTCAAAGAACATAAATAGCTTCAAGGAGCTGTGTAATGCTCTCATAACAGCTGAGGAGGAATGCCCACCTATCACTACCGAGGAGGTGAAAAACTTATTAAGAGGCATGAAGAACTATGCCGCTCCGGGACCAGATGGTATCAAGACCTTCTGGTGGAAGAAGTTTCCTTCAACCCATCAGCATCTGGCCCGAATTTTCACCTCATATCTTAAGTCGGAAGAGCCTATTCCGGGTGGTTGGTGGAAGGGCGCACAGTGCTCCTGCTGAAGACGGGCAACTTAGCTGACCCTAAGAATTACAGGCCAATAACTTGTCTGAACACACTGTATAAGATCATCACAGCTATCCTAAATGATAGGATTGTTCGGGCAATTGGACCTGTGTGGCGAGAGATGTATGAACAACGTGGCTCAAAGAAAGGCGTAGCAGGATGTTGGGAGAACTTGCTCATCGATAGATGTGTCTGTAATGACGCAGCATCCTATCAGCGATTTCTATCGATGGCCTGGATTGATTACCGGAAAGCTTTCGATTCAACCTCCCATAGACTTATCATATGTCTGTTGGAAAGCCTAAAGGTTCATCCACATATCGTGAGGTGCATAGAGATATTAATGCCGCTTTGGGAAACCAGATTTACTATCTCATCTGGAAAACATCGTGTGATCACTAACAGTATCACCTTTCAGAGAGGTGTGTTTCAGGGCGACACATGAACCCTCTCCTCTTTTGCCTCACATTATTGCTACTATCTCTCGCACTTCGCCATTCCGAAGGGTATCTCTGCGGCAAACCTGGATACCGAAAGCATAAGGTCACTCATGTATTTTACATGGATGATCTTAACCCTCATGGTACACACTATCAAAAAGTTACGTATGATACACACATGGGTAGTTTTCACCCGGCGACTCTTTGGAAGCTTCTATCTCCTGATTAGATTAATCAATTTGATCAGTTTTTTTTAAATCGATAGGAAACTTACTCTAGAAGACGAAAAAAATATTTATATTCCGTTTTATATAACAGGAAAGAATTTATTTACAAAAAACCAAAGAAAAATTTTCGTTTTTTTTTCTTTCGAAAATTCATTTTTTTTTCAAATGCTTGCAGTTTCATGAAAAATTAATATTTTTAAACTTTTAATATGAGAGATAGATAGCTGAAAGGTGAACTTCAAGGTAGTATTATTGGTTTTTGGATTTATTTCGAAAACCATATTTTATTTGACAAATTAAAAGTAGCAATATTTGGAAAGAATTGAAATTGAAGTAAAACTTATCAGTTGGTAGTTTAACGTAAAAAAAGTGTTTGATGTGAACATTGAACTTCTTTCCATCTAGTTATCATGAATTAAAGTAATTATGAATATATTAATCATATAATTGTTAAATATTCAATATAATTTATTTATTGACATTGAAAAAAAAATCTAATTTATGGATTTTCAAGGTAAAATAATGTTTCAACATAAAAATTCGGTGATGTATTTTTATTATTGACAAAAGTACAAAAGTAAATTATTGTAAGCTGACATATTTTTACAATATTAATTGTTTACGCTACATTCAACGCAAATCTTGGCCACGTGATCTTTGCACATAGGCAGATCGCACTTCAAACACTTGTAGTTCGTTTTTCTATCTAATGCCGACGGACAAAGGCTTTTTGGTTTATAAACTCTTCGATAGCGAATCGAACAGTCGACCGGAGTGTTGGTTTGGCAAGCCGCCTGATCAAGTGAGGTTCTATCAGTTGCATACTTAGTTCAATGAGAAAGGCATGTCTTTTCATTGCTCTATTATCAGCATTCAATGAATATAAAATGAATGAGTTTACACTCGCCTGATCTAACATGCCTTAGAACGCACGCATTGGCTATCGCAGAGTTTTTGTAACTACAGAGTATTGGTGACATTTTTGATCAAAACTGTCAGTACCGCCTTTGGTTTTGTTGTAAAATAGAACAATTTCAGGTTTTCCTGTTTCATTATCAATTTCGCCTTTAGTATGAAGTGAAGAAAGTAATATTACAATTTTTTTCTTTTTCGGATTGTAAGAAACTAAAACTTTCCCATCAGCATAGGCAAGTTGTACATTACTTTTATCTTTGGGAACGCTTTTGAATGAAGTAGGAATTTCTCGCTTATTTTTTCTAATTGTCCCTACCAAAGTCAAACCATATTCTTTTTTCAACTTATCGCAAATTGGAACACCCGTGAACCAATTGTCGCACGTTATATTTCGTCCGCTCCCGTGTATAGATTCAGTGAGTTTTCTCAAATAAAAGTTGGGTACAGGTTCATTCTCGTCTTTATCTTTCACAGTACCTACGTAAGGTATCGCGTCAAACATGTAGTGAGTTTCAGCGTCGTTTATAGAAACAAATTTCAAACCATATTTATCGGGTTTGGGTGGTATATACATTTTGAATATACATCGTCCACGAAAAGAAAAAAGTCGTTCGTCGATTGTACAATTTTGTCCGGGCACGTAGTTTTCTGTGCAGTTCTTTATGAAACTATTCCAAATTTCACGAATGTGAGTGAAGCGATCATCTTTTTTTCTTTCAGAGCGCGTATTTTTGTCATAAAATCTAAGGCAAACTTGTAAAAAGATGAATCGATTCCGAGTCATTGTTGCTTTGAACAAAGGGAAACTGTGTGGTCCCCACTTCTGCTTTGAGTCTAATTTAGCAACTTTTTGTGCACCCGCATAATAGAGCAACCCGATAAAACCTTTCAATTCAACAAGATCTGTTTGACAATGATATGTTTGTAATGTGACGTTAGATTTTTCGCAAGCCTCAATTTCACGGTCAATCTGTTCATTTGTATGCAACAATATTATTTGGAGAATCTCGTCGGTGAATAGGCAACTCCACGACTCTAATGGTTTTCTTGCATCGGCAGCGGGGCCTTTCGTACAAGGTAAATTTCGCGCTTCTGACGTTCGCTTACTTCTAACATTAGGAAATTTTAAAGACCATTTCAGATTACTTTTAGTATTCAGGTACGACGGGCGACCACGTTTCTTTTTCAGCTCACCTGTTGTGCGGCCGCTCCTTGGTGCAGCTGTCGGCTCGTCTGCTTCAGAATCGCTACCTGCACTCAATGACTCAGCACCCGTCTCGGATTCCGTAGAGCTACCATTCTCGATGCCATCGTCCGTCTCACTCTCACCTGCATTTTCCATCTCGTCTTCGCTAATGTTCATTCTGGATCCTGACGATCCTGATGATCCTGAGCGTCTCCTACTTGATATGCCTTCCGATTCTTCCAAAAACAGAGCTTCGATCTGCCCGAACTGCGCTGTCTGCCACGAGTCATCATCCGCACACAAAAAAATGAATATGAATTTTTTGTTTCATTGAAAAAAAAAATCGTAACTCAGTAATACCATTACCTTTGCTCTCCTAATATGGCCACTCGATGAAAAAACCAATACACAGACTAAATGCCTCGTTCTGAAATAAATTATTTCCAATGAATATTTCATAATTCATGCATAAAATATCAGAAAACACTCAATTTATTACAAATTCATTGTAAAAAATAATGAAATTACTTTTCGGAGTCGAACAGCTGAGTAGGTTTTTGTAACGTTGCATACACACTGGGTAATCTACACCCGAATCTCTACTGGCGCGTATTCAAATAAAACCGCCGGGTATTCTGTACCTAGTGTGTACCATGAGTGTTAAGATCTATACTAGGAATCAAGAGAAACTACATCTAGCTCTAAAAATTGCCAAAGAGTACACAGAGTTCGGGTTAGAGAAATGCGCCAAGGTTAATTTGAAGAAAGGAAAACTTAATGGCATCCCCGATGATCCTGAGCTCGTTGACAGAAGCGCTATACGACACCTTTGCGCTGAAGAGACCTATACATACCTGGGCGCGCCACAGAGCCGCATTCAGGACGTGACATCTATAAAGGATACTCTCCGATGCAACGAACATGCTTGCCGTCCTCGTAGTACTCTATTCATTTGGAGTAGTTCCATGGACAAAGGACGAGCTCAGATCCCTCGATATCGGGTCCCGAAAGGTTATGCACATGAACAAAAGCATGCACCTTAAGTCTTCTATTCCACGACTTTACATGTCACGCCGTCAAGGTGGTCGCGGAATACTGAAACTTGAATGTCTTCACAACAGGATTATTCTGAGTACAGCACATATGGTCGCAAATGGACAAGAACCTCTTCTTAAAATGGTCAGGAATCACGAAGAAGTGGGCAAAGGGGCGTTTCTATACAAAGCAGCGGAGGAGGCCGCTGAAACACTCGGCCTTGACTTCAATATTAGGGGTGAGCAAAATGCATCAAATCTTATCCATCTTGTATACTTACTCCTGAAGGCCCGGATTAAGAAAGCACAGGAGAAAAACTTCCACGAACAGCTCCTCGGCAAGAGGATGCACGGCATCTTCCACAGAAATGTGGAAGATCAGTTGATGTCGTATGAGCTAACGTTTGTGTTCCTTAGATCACCCGGATTGAAGTCGGGCACGGAGAGCTTCATTTTGGCATGTCAAGACGGTGTCATTTCCACTCTAGCATACCGTCGCCACATTTTGAGGAAAGACATTCCCGATGATAGCTGCAGAGCGTGTCATGCACACCCCGAGCATCTAGGACACATACTATCTAGTTGTCCAACTCATGCGGCAACGACCTACATCCAAAGGCACAATGCGGCACTAAGAGTGCTTTATTACCATCTCTGTCACTCTTATGGCATTAGCCCAAACACCTCTCCGCTAAACGCTCCTAGAGAAATAGAGTCAATTGTCGAAAATCAGAAGTGCCGCATATACTGGAAATTAATATTCTCGACAATTGTTTCTGTTGCACACTCGAGGCCTGTCATAGTTCTCCTTGACTTCGAGAAACGAACCATGTTCGTTATCGAATTTTCGGTCTTGATCATCGGCGCTTTTGGAGGTGCCAAGGTTTCACTGGTTAATAGCCTGAAAAGCATCCCTGCGTGTCAACAAAATGCTGAGACACTTGCGGGAAAAATGCAGAAGGCAGTCGACCTTGGGTCGCTCTGTGTCCTCAGGGTGCACGGGACTTTTGCCGGATCATCGTATTGAGTTCGTCGCAGACTGTAACCTCCTATCTCACGGTCGTGAGACGTGGTTACATCTGAAATTTTAACGCGATTTCGCTGGGAGCGGGTGCAATTTTTCAGATTAGCCCCCGCTCCCGGCGAAATCCTTCGGTTGTCCTTATGACAAACTTTTAACTATATACGGTAAGGTCAATTTCATAGTAGTCATAGGTAAGCGTGAGTACGAGTGAGACGCTAGTAGATGGCGCATAAGAGTTCAGCATCCCGAAGAAGATCCTCATCGGCCATAGTTTGGTTCTTCTTGTTACGTTGTATGCATGACACAGTTGATCAAAGCAGTTTGTGCCTCCTTTTGTTACATTGTAATGCTGGATCATGTTCGGGTTTCCATCTGTAGATTCTTCCGTATGCATGTATGACGAAACAAGATGCACGAATTTTCGTTTTTTCGGAGTGTACGTCAGGAGTGTCAAGTCAGTCGTGTGGCAGAACTTCGAATCTGGCACTACTTTCGATGGTTCGTTCATGCTGGCTGGAATCTCACGTTTGTTTTTCTTTATCTTTCCTGTGATTGTCATTTTGAAAGGATCTTGTAGCATTCGTCGGTGCAGCGAAATCGATGTGAATCAGTTATCGCACGTCACTGCACGATTGGAACCGTGAATCGGAGCAGTCATTTTTCTAAAATAATATTCGGGTACCAATTCATTTCTGGTTCGCACAATGTCTTTTCCTAAGTAAGGAATCGCATGGATCTGGAAAGAGAAAATGAATTCGTGAGAAAAATATATGATGCAATGAGATATGAAAGAATAAGAAGATATATGGAACAATATTTACCAAGTACGAAGTTTGTGCATCGTTCAAAGTAACAAGCTTGAATCCGTACTTGTCCGGCTTTGCTTTCATATACATCCTGAAAAAGCAACGTCCACGAAAGCTCAGCAATTGCTCTTCAACAGTACATTTACCACTCGGTGTATAATAACGTTGACAATTCCCAATAAAAATGCTCCAAACTTGTCGAATCGGCGCAAATCTATCTTCTTGATCTCGAGTGCTCCCATCATCGAATCTAAGCATGATCCTAAAAATGTGAATCCATGCCTAGAGAACACACATCTGTACAGCGTTGTCCCATTCATTTTATCCCACAGTCTGTTGTCATCGACTTGTGATGATTTCCAAAGTCCTGCATAATACTCTGGCAACCAGTTCCAGACAATGCACGATAATATCAATGATATCTCCACTGAAAAGGAGATCCCAAAACTTCTCAATCGAATTCGCATCCGATGCCGCGGCAGATGGGCCAGGTATAAGTGGTGCTGGAGCGACATCTAATCGATCTATAAAAAATACCAGATTTTAATGAAAAATAAAAACGAATTATCGATTCGCAGTGGCGGATCTGCAGGGCAGGCCAACTTCGTACAGTACGACTACAAGTATCTCATTCAAGATCCTAAACCACGCCATAGGCACCCTAGCGAGCAACACAATCGGCGGAAACAATGTACTACATCACAAATAGGAATTTACGTCCTATGAACATACATGATCTATGTTCAGGAGCCCTAGTGTCGCATGTAAACCCGTCTTTTCCTCTATCTTGGTAGAAGGCCGACCACGTTGAAAGCGAGGTTGAGAACGAGCTTGGAGAAGACGCTGCTGCAGGCTGACGTTTTCAACAACATCGTCTGAATCAGCTTCATATACTGAACCTGAAGATTCCGATTCTTAAGATCTATCCTCAGATCCAATATCCGATCAATCTTCCCCCTCCCGAACCACTGGATCATGCACTTCGTCTTCTTCCACGATTGCTTGGCGTATGCTACGCAACCGTAGATTGTACGCCGTCTAATAAAAGTTAATTTTTTCAATACGCTCTCAAAAAAAATTCTAATCACACACAATTATATGTACTATAACCCTTAATTTCACACGATATTATTTTGACATGATTACAATGGTAATTTAAAATCTATCTATAGGTTTATTGCGTTGAGCGCCAGCTAATTTCTACACGAAACTAGCAAAAGGGGATAAAATTCGATTGGTTTCAGAACGTCTTAAATTTATTAATTGGGGTTATATTCTTTTCATTTTTTAGAGTGATTAGGCCCTACTAGCTCAGATGTAAGGGAAGCGGAGAGGGGAGTCATCAGGATTGACGTCACACGTTAGAGGGTAATAATTGTTCACGATTCACTTCCATTTTAACTCGTGTATTTAAAATATAAAAGAATTTACTTTATGTTACCGATACATCAAGAAAGTTTAATAATAGTTGCCCGGTTTACCAATTATCTGTCAGCCATTTTGATGGCCACGCGTTAGATTCGCGGGAACGCATAACTTTCGGATGATAATTTAATATCGCGATTTTTAGCACACGAGTGACCTCGCAAGTCAAAAACATTATTTGGCTGGTCTTAGCCGGCCCTGAAGGTCATCGTTGGCCTCGGGGCTACCTGAAATCATTGCTACAAGTTGATTTTCCTTCCGAATTATATGCGCATAAATTATTCCGATTTGGAGTTCCGAACATCAATTTCTTATTGACGAAACATTCCACGAAATGCTAACAGGCGAAGTCTTGAATTAATGATTGGCACGTGCCCGTGATGACGGTTATTCATGACCGGATTCTACCTTGTTGGCGTCGGACATTTTGCACGACCGCCTAGATGAGGTAGCGCGACTGAAAATTCAGACCAGTTAATTTTGAATCAGTGAATTTATTTCGAACGGGACTCGCGAGAATGCATTTTTGAGCTAGATCGTTATGACGCCTAATTGATAAAACGGCCACCGGTCAGCCATTGCTGACGACTCTTAAATTTCTGGCTCTTATAGCCCACTCGCCTACATTTTAAAATCACAAGAAAGTAATATATTCTTAACACAGGAGAAAGGTAGAGAGTGAGAAACTAAATGCACAAAACCTCACCTGAGATAACCCTACGACCCCGTAGGGAACCACGTCCCAGTGGCATTTTTCGTTATGGAAAAGTAAAGTGAAAAGAGACTTAGTGACAAGTCGCAGAAATTACTGCTTGCTACGTGAGCGTCGAACTAACAGTATCGATCGTCGAAGATGCTCGTCCCCAAGGACTTACAAGCATACATTCCGTCATGCGCAGATTACCAATTCCGCAGATAGAGCGCGAATTCGTTTACAACTGGCGGCAAGCGTGCGTTACGTCACGAGCAGACGAGCGATCATGCGCATAGAGAGAGAGAAAATTCGTCTATAACGGACTACACGATGCGGCGCACGGACGAGCAGAACGACCACATTGTCCGCCACGCTATAGTCTATGGTGGAGCAGTATGGCCGCGCGCTTGTCCACGCCGGTTTGTTTACATCGTCGCGCTGAGAACGTGGACGTCGTCTCCCTGGTTATCGTTGATCGCACGGGACTCCCTTCCATGCGAGTAACCAGGGTCCTCTTCTCCGAAGTCGCGATGTCGTGGCCTCCGCGTTGTTTTGAGTGACGTGTGTGAGTGTTGTGAATCTGTCCCTGACCCCTGGTCACTTGTGACGTTCGCGGGTGTGTGTGTGTGTGTGTGTGTGTGCTGAGCCCTTCGGCTCCGGTTTATATAGAAAAAAATCTGCCCGCTTCGCGGGCACATTCTCATCGCGCGCTTCGCGCGCGGCTCGCTTTGCTCGCTAGTTTGAGCGCGCCTAGGGCGCGCAACTGTTGGATCTCGCGCTTCGCGCTCGATCATATATTTATCTCGCGCTTCGCGCTCGATTATGTATTCACCTCGCGCTACGCGCTCGGGCGTATCTGCATCGCGCTTTACGCTCGGTTGCTCTAGATTTTTCAACTTCGTGTTCGACTTCGATGAAAAGAAAAAGTTTGTTTGCAAATATTATAAAATTATCAAAACCTCTACATATTAAGTGATTGTTAAATATGTTTTTATTTTAGACTGAAAAGGAACTTCATTTACTCAAGGTTCTATCGACCTTAAGGAACACATTCTCATCCAGACACACGCGCTCGATATTTGATTTGAAAATCATTTGAACCTTGCGTTCCACGCTCGGTTCTGTGCATTTGATTTTTCTATTTTCAATGCTGTTTTTTACGAATAAAACAAAAACTACGCGTCATATCAAAAAGTGAATGAGAAGAAATTTGTAGATCTTTTTTGGGTGCACAATTTTGGTGAAATGATCTTTTCTCGTATCTTGCATAGTTTCACAGCAAAATGGAATTTTTGATTATTTTTTTGTGCGATCAAAATTAGAATTTTTTATTTTTCAAAAAATTCAAAAAGTTGTTATGAAAATATTATAGGGCGTTCAAAAAGCAACGTTTTTCTCCTCTTGACTTTTTTTCATATCGTGCGTTTTTCGGCCTAAAATGTACATTTTCGTTTGTTTTTTGGAATTTTGAAAATGCTATAACTCCAGTAATTTTTGTTTTATCACGAAAAGTCATTAGAATATTTTGTTCGTCATTTTGCGTACTACTAATAACCATACATAGAATTTTTAAATCTTCAAAAAAAGTGGTCTCAAAAATTTTCAAAATGTGCTCACTTTTTGAATTTTCATCCAAAATAGCTGGTTAACGAACTCGTTCTCTATTTTTCGGCCATAAAAAAGTGTGCCAAAGCTCAATCAAATCTGATCATTTTTTCGAAAGTTATCGTGGCTACAGACAGACAGACAGACAGACAGACTACAGACAGACAGACACCTTGGTAAAAACCGTTTTTTCTGGCTCAGGGGGTCTCAAAACGTGGAGATTTGATGAAAACCGACTATGTCAAATTTTACATAAAACCAATACCTTCTCATTAGAATGAGAATGTAAAAAGAAAGAAAATAATGTGTGTGATTAGCGAGTGCAGTGCTAATTAATTTATTTCTGTCCCTGGTCGGACGACTCTGACAGGCTTGTCAGCTGACATGGGACCTATAACCTCCAATCCTGGTTTTCTCGGATTATGTTATCCCACAGAATGAAAGGTAGTATGGACAATTATTTAAGTGATTTTAAATTTCAATCGGAGTTTTCAGTCGATCAATAATAAAGATCGACAGGGGCTTGACTCGAAATTTTGATTGATTGGTTCGTTGAGAGCACATTTTACTCGAACCAATCAACCCCAGCTGCTCGCAGGCAACTGTCAGAATTTTGACTCTTAGTTCCAGCCTCACGAGTAGTGATTCAAAATAGGATTTTAATAAAATTTTAATTATTTGTATACGTGGACTAATGCCACGTTACAATACTTACTTTTTTGAACACTCTGATGCACAAAAACACACACACAAAAATTCACGAAAAAATATGTTGCCGACACACTGGGGTCTTTCGGGGCACCGGTCCACTTCGCTCGATTGCCAAAGCCACACTGACGCTTCTAGGATCATTCTAGGTGCACGAAAAGTTGGAGGGGGTATCTGGCTAAGGTGACAGGGCCGTATAAGTACCATTTTCAAATGTTAAAGGGACTTAAATTAAGTTTGAACATGCCTGGGGTCTTTTTGACCCCAGTGTGACATCGAAGGGTTAAAATTTGTGAAGTATTAAATATTTATCTTTAATGTTGACCTCTTCCACGATGATTTGCTTCGCTATCACTAACACCTCGTCCTCCTCGACCTTGTCCTCCTCGACCTCGCCATCCTCGACCTCTTTGGAATTGACCACACACATTACTGGAACTTAAGGCCATTTCAATAATAAAATTGGCAACTTGCCTTTGCTGCTGAAATGCCCGGCGTTCAATAGCCTGCTGCCTTCTATGTCGTACCCATCTACTGGATCTGGGCTTGTATACTATCGCTGAAATAAGGACGAGGAGTTGTGAGCGATTCCTCTAGTTCGGCGGGAGTAGGTAGAGAGCGGTTCGGCGAAAATAACAGTCCACCACGTAGATCCGGGCACTCGGTCGTCTACAGGGCGGTGAGAGAGGAGCGAATGATGGTAAAATTGCTGGGGTTACGGACGGACCGGCTGAATGAGCAGGAGTATCCAGACACGCAGGTACGTGGATATCTAGCGCGGGTGCGAGGATTTCCACCCGAACTTCTTCTTCGACCTGATCTTCGACGTAGTTTCGATTTTCTACGGCGAAAAATCGGAGAATTGGGTCAACGGTCAATCCCGAAAATCCGACGTGGAGGATGGATTCCCGACGAAATTCCTATAGTGACCAGACGTACCTTGGAGGGGTAGCGTCCCTGAAGAGCGTCGCAATTTCATGGATTGCGAAAAATCGGAGAATTGGGTCGACAAAATTATCCCGAAAATCCGACGTAGATAATTAACCCGACCTTCGACTGAGAGTCACCGCCAGAGGTAATTAAACCTCCGACACGTCGTGACTGGTAACCACCGCCAGAGGTAATGAAACCTCTGACTTGTCGTGGCTACGATCACCGCCAAGGGTAATTAAACCCTCGACTCGTCGTGATTAGTCAGTGGTGTGAACCACCGACTAAGAAGCCTCAGGTCGAGGATTGATGAACGATGATCCCCTATTGGTATAGGGGTTTTAAATTATTGGCAATAGTCCAACAAAGAAATCGGTGAACAATATATTTGGCAATGGGCCACACTTTGAAAAGAGAGAAAAACAAACAAAACAAAAAAAAGGAACAAGATAAAAGAGAGAAGAGGAAAAGAAAAGAGATAGAGAAAAAGACAAAAGAATACCCGGGTGATCGCCCGGCTCCGTAGATCCACTGACTGGAAGTCGAGGGTGGACAACTGTCCAACGTTGATCAGAAGCTCTGCATCCGTTGGTCCCTTGTTTCGTTGACTGCTCCCGGAACGAAAATGATAATGGCCAGGATTGAGGCAGGTTGTATATAAGTTATATATATCCGTTAGTTTCTAAACTGAATTAAGAATTTCACTCATCAAGGAGAAGAATGAAAACAAATTTTTCTGATCATACGTTCAATAATTGGGATTTATTATGCAATAGTTATAAATCCAACGTTTCGACCCTCCTTTGGGTCTTTATCGAGGTACATTTAAAATCGCAAAATAAATCTGAATAGAAATTTCAGTTTACATAAACTTAGTGAGTCGTACATATATAATAAAAGGATGTTTTTGATATAAACATTTCGCGTTATCTAATTTTGTACTAACTTTGTAATGAGAGGTATTCAAATTATAATTGTTGGTTATATTAAAAATATGCGCAGGAACAATGGATTCCTTTCTGAACCTGATTAATAAGTTGTGTTGTTGAAGACAAACTAGATTAAACATAGGGGAATGGACTACTACATCAAGGAAGTTGGTGTCCTTGAAAGAACAACACACCTTATTATTCAGGTTCAGAATGGAATCCCTTGTTCCTGCATATATTTTTAATATAACCAACAATTATAATTTAAATCCTAATTATTGAACGTATGACCAGAAAAATTCGTTTTCATTCTTCTCCTTGATGAGTGAAATTCTTAATCTTATTAACAACGTTCGAAGAAAGTAAAAAGTTAATTTGGAGCTTTCCGATATCTTTTGCTTCATCAAACTGAATTAATCCTACAGTAAGTGACTACATTATCGAGTTTCCTACGGTGAACCCCGAAACTTTATTATTTTGCGCCTAACGATTCCTTATTTAATTTACTTAACGGCGATTTACTATTGTTATAGCCCGTTAATTTGTTTTTATATTTATTGCGAGCAGGCTCAATTTTCTAAACTTTTATCATTTTCTCTTGTTAAAATATTTAATGGGTTGTGGAGGCTACACAAACTGAACGAGGTCCAAAGTCAGACTTCGTTTATTATTTTTGTGGGACGTAATTGAATTGTTGTCATCCAAGAATATTATCATTTTTCCGGCTGTTATTAAGATGGTATCATTTCTTTTCAAAATAAACAACCAGAATTACGTATTGAGAAAATTATTATTCAAATTTTTATCATGTCGACCCTCAAAGTAGTCATACAGGTTTACATACACTTACATACACACGGCATAACAAAATATGGAACGATACATAGTACTCATTAATATTCGTCTTTAATCTTAATTCTAGCATTAGAAAAGGGGCAGGTAAATGTGCTTAGCTTTCCCCTTTTCCTAATGGGCCGATGTTTATCGGATCCGTCGCGACACACGCTCGTTTGCACACGTAGTCGCCCGACACGACCTCTCACACGCGCATTGTTATTTGTCTTAATTGAAAGAGTAATAATTGGCTTTTAACCAAGACGACATGGAGTGCATTTAAATTCGCGTGTCATCTTATTGTTATTCTTTCCTCTAATCCCAATACTAACTACAACAGGCAATTTCTTAGAAGTTTTGAGATTCGAATTTGAAATTGCCTAAGCGTTTCCATTGGTTGAGAATTACAAATTTTTACGGGGATGCCGAACTTCTCCCGGCCTTTCCACACAACTGTCAGCCTCGGTAATAATTTTTCTGGCGCACAGATAACCCGGTTATTCCGAAAGACTTGAGAGAAATTTTAATCTATGGTGTACTCGTTGAATAAAGAGATTTTATAGGTTTTAGGTCTCCACGATGGGGTTTCCAACGCGCCCTAGTTAGGAAACCATTTTTATTAGTTTTACACTTCGACCCGAAATAGGACTAAAATAAGAAACCTTATTAAGGGAGGCAAACCGTAAGGGTTAACGTGAAGAACCTGCGTGTCCAACTCGACGGGCGTCTGTTAAAGAATTTTCGCGAGAAAAGATTCCCTTCAAGAGGATACTTACTCGGTTCAAGTAGCTCTGCAAACTACCAAGATGATTTTTGATTGGTGCTTCTTGTAGGCGACCTACCGGTGGACATAGGTGGGACACTGGCGTGAATCGTTTGAAACGGCTACAAATAGTCGGAACGGTGAATCTGAAGAGAAGAAAACCGATTCCTGTTCCCAATGGAATACTATTTCATGGAAACAGTAGTCCAATGGGAAAAGGAACCGGTGTCAAAATTAATTGAAGAATAACTTTTAATACGATAACTTTCACGTAGAATAGTGCTTATTCATTCCATCCTTTTTTCAAACTTTCGTCTGAATGATAGCGCAGGTTGATCTTTCTGGATCCGCTGAATCCAATTATTTGACACTATCCTCGCCAGATCGCCAAAAAATGTTATGCCGTACGGGCCTAAATAACAGGATCGCCAATAATGTAATGCTCTAATGTGAGGAAAGTGACCTTTTTAAACTTAAATAATTATATTAGATTCATAAGAAATGTTGAAGTTACGCGAATTCATCTGTATTTATCTAGAATATCCGTAGAATTCCTTCCTTTTTCCAAATTTTTGTCTGAAGTATAGCGCAGTTTGATATTTCTGGATCCGTTAAGTCCGATCGTTTGCTACTATCCTGGCAAGATCAGCAGAAAATGTTATGCCGTTGTGGCTTAAATAACAGGATCGCCAATAATGTAATACTCAAGGTAGGGGATGTGACCTTTTTAAATTTAAATAACTTAAGGGTTGGAATTCAAAACCGGCTTACCCACAAATTTGAAATTTGTCAAGGCGACGTTGATACGTTCCTCCCTTGCGGGAGGAAAGGAAGTATTCCAAAGGAAGGGGAGGATAGGAAGCGTGAGATTACATGCTAGTACATGAGAGAAGCGAGCAAAGGATGGGAGTTCTTGGGTTTTGTTTGATTGGGATTAGAGTTCGTATTGGGAAGAGGTTCGGCGTAGATGAATCCCTGCGTATGTAAAAGCCAGGCTTCGAGTCCTCTCATGCCCTTCGGTGTATAGGTCTGGCTGCAAGGAGGTGGAAGCGGGTCCTTCCCTTGCTCGGCAGGAAGAGCTGCCAAGGGTTACCTCGTTCCATCTAAGCCATGGCCTAAGTTGTAAACCAGCCGCGGGATATCGAACTTCCTCCGTACAAAATGGACATCAACCTCCGGTAGATCGGCTGGGTACGTTACTATCTTTGATATGATTTCCGGTTGTCTGTAAAAACTCTGGTTTGGACACTCCTCCTCCGTCTCAGCTATCTTGGTACCGCAGGCCGCCAACTGTACATCATGGTTTTCAATTCGAATTCCGACAAGTGCGTATCTAATGTCGTGATATGGACGTCTAATTCCTGAGATAGTTGCAGATCTTGTATTTTATTATTTATATCTTTTAATTGGTTTTCCATATGCTGAGCGAATTCTTTGACCTTCTTGACCATTAAGGTCGATTTTATTTGTCACATCCCGAGCAAAGACGAGGGTAGGTTGGTAATAGGATAGGTAAGGGAGGTTAAATGGGCTGATTAAGTCAGGTTGGTAAAGCCTGACTATATATTTTATTGTGGGGTTCGTTTCCACTTTATCAATCCAGGGGGATTGCGTTAATTGAGAACGACAGTAATTTAGATGATAATTATTTATTATAAAATGAAAGTAGAAAGAAATTACAGTACAATTAATAAGTAAAAACTTATGCTACCTTCCAGTCCGAAAGGGCAAGAGAAGATTTGTTTGTCGATTGTATCCCCGATACGTCGTAGAATATCAACGGAATTCTACTGGCTGAATTGATCTTAACGAAAACACCGAATTCAATCTGTACGACGACCGAAAGCCGAAGGGACTTTATTATTAAGCACGCAGCTTCATCAAGGCGGTTCTTCGTTTAGGAATATTTCACGGTGAGGTAAAAGCACGCGACTTAGTCAAGGCGGTTCGTAAATTGATGTGGACGGTACAACTGTTCAAACGATAAAGACGATTTACAGGGATGAATTTGGGGTTTATATAGTTCCGCGTCCCCATGCTAAAGATAGGATTTTAACTTTCTGAAATGGTACGTTCCTTCAACTTTCGGAAATAGCACGTTCCTTTAACTTTCTGAAACGGCACGTTCATTTCTTGAGTCGAGTGACCGATGATATTGATACCTCGCGGTGAGTGACTCAGATGTTACGTACCGTCAAACTAGCTTTCAATGTCTATTAAATGTTCTAGTCAAATTTTCAATACGGAGAGGCTTCCACAAACTGCCGAATTTAATTGTATGCTAAATTCGTTTTTATTACTGGGTTACAAGATTTCTACTCTCAGACCGAGAGTGACATTGTTATCACGTTTTATTTTGGGGAGGTGTAATTTCAAGAAGAGACAAAGATTTTCTTTAAATTGAGCACTTTGAAATTATAAATATTTTATTCATAATATATGTGAACGATACAATTTTCTACGTTACCCCTTTGTAGTCTTAACTTCTCAAAATTTTCTTCACACCAGTGCGTTACACACACAAACTTCTTGTCTTTTAATTTCTTTTATAATTACCTTGGAAGAGAAATAGATTTCGTCTAACAAGAAGAGTGGCAGTACCTTTAAAAAACCGCCTCTTCTCTATTTTTCTTTCTAGGTAATTTTAAATTAAAGTTTTTCTCAGAAATTTCCCCTCTCGTTTTGAGATTCGAGAGAAGAATCTTTCTCCGTGATATTCGTCACGGTATTTCGTTTCTTTTCGCACTAAGCTTCAAACGAATTGTTCTTTTTAAAAATTGGAAACAACTCGTCGGACGAGTTCCTTTTTCAAATTAGGGATTTTACGTCCGCACGGCACTAATAGAATTTATAAACTATTAAAAACCGATCCCGAACCGCAGACGGGCGATTATAACTTTAACTTCCTACGGAAAAGATACCGAGAGAAGAATCACTCGCTGGTACGTTCTTCCTCAGACTGCCATTTTGTTTAAGCTCATTTGCTAGTGGTAAACTCTTTCGATGGGGATTTTTGATGATTTGGAAGTTGAACGTACGGAAGAATGGAATTTGCTGACTAATATTCACTGCAATATTCGCCCAAATTGATCGAACGCTATTCATAGCTGTTGTCAGCTATTTTACAATTTGAAGTCACATTGATATGTGACAGGAATATTTGCAACATGGTTTTTGCAATAGAGTTTTTGCAATAAAATTCTTGTAATAGAATTCGCTGAATAAAATACATTGATTTTTACATTTCCTTGCCTTGGATCGACAATTAGAAAATGCCTTGGAAATTATTTTAATTTAGCATTTTATGCATATTGGTATTCCTTTAGAACACATGGCAGTGTTTACCATCAGTCAGCTTAATCGGAAAGTGGTGAAATTGGATGTGAAAAAGCGAAGGAGGAACATTGAACTTAAACCACGAGCCGACAAGTGCATACGTATGTGTGGCAATGCCCTACGTTTATAGCAAAGCGAAAAGACTTGGTTGCAAGTTGTGTATGTGAGCGCAACTTTTCTTCCGTTTTCTTCTCTCTTTCTTTCTACATCCTTTCTTCGTAAAATTGCTTAATCCCTATTACTATATTTATTTTATAAGTTATAGTTATTAAACTTGAAAACATGGCATTTAATGTTGGTATGCTTCTTCACTTTTGTAGTGAGAGCATTTATAATTTCTTCGGTTAAAAATAATTAAATTTAATTATAAGGAAGACGTGAGAAATCACGAGGTATCCGCGGATTACTCAGTGCATGGGGAATATGCATGTATCCGCGTATACTCATTTAGCTGGACTTTAAATTTGAACTGGTGTGCGTACGTGTTAGCGTACGATCCAGCTTAAGCGCCTCTCTCTTTTATTCTCTTCTTCTATAGCTCTACCCTTTATAGGACATTTCATCGCTGCTCGGATACATTCATACCTACATGCACTTACGAAATTTTAATTCTAAATTGGATACCTGGACACTGGTTCCATTCATGTTTTTAACCATACTTTTATTTCATTTATTTTTATGATTTATTTTGTTGAATTTACGTATGTAACGCAGATGACTAATGTATCCGTCTCGCTAAAAGTCTCGGTGTGTTTCGATTCGACTTTGTTATTGTTATTGTTTTAAACTATTGGGAGTATAAATACATTCGTATGGTAATAGAAATTAATTATGATTATCTTATAGCGGTAGAGTCTGCACTTACAGTCTCAGTAATCGAGCATGGTTAACTTATCGACATTCTCTGAGATCTTATCCCTCCATGATAACACTTTAAGTATCTTGTGTTTTCTATCTTACCGACCGTAGCATAGGTACCATAGTTAGATTTAAACTCAAAGAGCATCGGTAATTGTAACACCCCGTAGTCAATTATAGCTTTCAAAAAAGTTGTCGAAAATGTTTTTGATGATAATCCTCGTTCCTTCTTCGTACTCCAGGGCTGGTTCCGCACTGTTATGGGTTTTAGAAAAAAACCCTACTCGGACGAAAGAACAAATTTTGCCACAGAAAAATAATTTAGTCCCTCGAATTTATAAAATTTGGGAAAAGGTTTAAAAATAAATTACACATGTAATTATGTAGTCTTCCAAAACTTCGATTTTAATTTTCCTCATGATGTTATTGGTGAACAATTATGGTAAAAAAAAGATTTTACTTTAAACTCGATTTCAAGGGAGAAAAACCGGCTCGAGGTAAAAGTCAGATTTCGACTGACTCTCTTTTTTTAACATAGTCTGATCTTAACCCGACATTTCTCCCTAATTTGGTAAATCTCCTCTTAATTAATTATAATCCTCCAATCAGGATTTATTATTTCTTTTCGTGTGCAAAATCTCCACCTACTTTTTGGTCCACATGTGGGTTCAAAGTTCAGCAAAATTGTACAATTTTGCTATTACTAAGCACTGCATGCGTCATTTAGCTCGCGAAAAATATGTCTATGTTTATTTTATAAGACAGATTTAAGATCTGTCGACTTATAAACTTCGCATTACATCAAATCTTTTTCGTCGTAATTTTCCTTTGAAAATTAGACCGCCGTCGACTTGTGGTGACCAATGCCAAATCAAAGTCAACCTCTCTCATTGAAATAAAAAATAAAAATCATCAGAAAAACAACTCTTTGTCCCAATCACGAACCAGGATTTTGGGATGTGTTACAGTAATGCTCTTGCCTGTAATTAATGGTGTTAGATTGATTGAATTCCGATTTTACAACGTGTGTGAAATTTTCTAAAAGAACCGCCATTTGCGCCGTGTTATTTGAAATTTCCTCTATTTTTGTGTCATAATGAATTGCATCATTTTCATCTAAATTTCCAAATAGAACTTTAACTACTGTTCCTAAAAACCCGAATGGTGCCCGTTTTTTGCGACTATTGTTGGGACTACCTAATAATAATTCGTTGAGTTGCTCCTCAAATTTACTTAACTTGCTGATTCGTGTGCTCAGTGCTTCGACTTCGTCCGTATTGAAACATTTTTGTCCTAATTGGTTGCAAAATCTACGTAGGATATTGAAATTTGTAATGACGATCTCTTGTTGCAATCTCCATTGTTTAAGATCGACGTATGATACCATTCTCCAAATTGTATTATATGTTTTGAGTTTTCCCATGTATTCCCAGAATAATCCCGAACTCTGCGGTAACTCCAATATCTCGACAGTGTCATCTGGTGTCATTATTTCTCCTACTATACACATGTAGATAACTGTCAATTTTAAAAACATGATCGATAAATATTTCCTAATAAATATGTCAATTCAGACTCCTTTTATTCGACCTCGTTACGGGACCCACTGTTATGTTTGGACTATAAGATATAAATGATTACCCTTCTATTTGCATATGAACTTGGCATTTATTCAGTAATCGTTTCTTATTTGTTCCTTTTTCTCTCTGTGTGTTCTTTACCTCATGAAGTTTAAGTTCAGACTGCCGAGACGAGGAGGGGCCTATCTCACCGATTCGCGTATTCTTCCGCGCTTAACGTCGCACACCGCGAGGCTGTGCGATGATCTAATGCTATCCATTTCTGCTGAATTGTTTCCGTTCCCACGGTCGTTGGGAGAGATAATTTGATGGGTTGAAAGTCACTATATGTGACATCATGATTAACAAATAAATCTCATTATCTCATGAGAACAACTGAATGCACGAAATTGGCTTAAACTAATTTAACTCAACTAACTAAAATTGTGATTCCCGACATTCGTCATGGTGTCAGCCAGAAATTTCAGACCACTTAAACTTTAATGGCAATACCGACAATTAACATTTTCGAAATAAAGAAAACTCACTTCAAATGCACACAATATCCCATGAACCCAAAGAGAACCGGAAGAGAAGAAATGAGGCAACGCCTACCTTGATCCTGGAATCGCCAAAGTCCTTTAATGTCTCAACGCCTATTTGGCTGGAAAATGGACTCGCCCAACTTGGTAGTGACGGCTCTCCTCAAACCTTCGTACACTTGCCGATGGCCGACACGAGACTGACTGCTTGCGGCGTCCTGCTGCGTTGCCTGCTTGTTCCCGCTTCCGCCACAATCTCCGTTCAGCAGGTGCAGCCCTTACGATTTTAATTTCCAAGACTAGCGGAAGGGATTCCGGCCCGTTCCGTTATGTAGGAAGCCGGCCGGCCAAGATGGCATGTTGTGGTATCAGATCTAGCATGGTCTGGTACTTCCCTCTCCGCGTTCGGACTATTTGGAGTCGATCGTTTTGCATCTCGATGGGCCCCGTGATGGTAAAGTGACATTGGGTGCGTGTGGGTGGCGTGGTGCTTGGTGGCAGCGTTGTGCGTGGGCGGCGTAGTACTTAGTGGTAATGTTTTCCCTGCCGGATTTTCCAAGTCGAACAGACTCTGGGACTTTCGGGTCCAGTTTAGGACGTCGTGTTTTCTCACCCTTTCCTCCAGGTACCTAATCTAACCCATTTAACATTGGCAAGTCATTTACAAGTTATACAAGTCATTAACAAAATGTAAACTCTCTCTACTTTCGAGTAACATTTCCCTGCTTAAAATTCCGGACAAATTCCGGACTCGGAAAATTGTCCGAAACCATCCGAAATCAAGGCGGTTTTTGTCACCCGGATTTCATCCGATTGAGTCCGGAACTTGTCCGGTCCACGAGTTCGAAATTATAATCCGAATTTTATCCGATCTGATCCGACATTAGTA
>CAKNYM010044941.1:0-31348 GCA_932195095.1 Andricus curvator | reverse complement strand
TACACTTTCTGTCCGGATTATATCCGAACACATCGGAAATTTGTCAGATCCGATGTTATCTTGTCAATCCGGAAATTGTCCGGAATTATCCGAAATAAAGTCGGGTTTTATTCGAATGTCATCCGATTTTGTATGAAATTTGTATGGTTCGGGTTCTCGAAAATGGAATCTGAATTTCATCCGCGGTCCTAGCTCATATAAAATTTGTACAGTTTGCGTGCTTGAAACCGACATCCGAATTTCTCCGTTCTTTTGTTCGAAATTTGATCGGTTCGCGTACAAAAATCGATTCGATAAAAAAGGCACATATATATTATTATCATAAAGAGGAAGAGGACGCCCTAAAGTTATTAGAAATTAAGGTCGGCAAAACACTTATTCAAGTTGGCGTCACGTGACTCGGAGGTTCTCATAATTATCAATACGACGATGTGACTGATGTAAATAACAGAGTAAATAACTATATAAAAATGTCAATTTTAAATACTATTTTTTATTTGATAGCTTTTTCCGACATTTTCGACGTGCACAGAAATTAAAATTAAAATCGGCAAAGAAAAACATATTTGAGAATCACACATAAAATTAGAATTTTATAAACTAAAAGATCCATTCATTGGAAAACTGATATATATGTCTTTGGAAACAACCCTGTTTAAAACTTTTTTAATCTATGAACTAACTCAAAATCTCTTCATCTACTTCAAAATTTTCTCTTTCTTCTGTACTCGACTCTGCTACATTTTCGTTAAAATTGTCTTCGTTTTGAAGACCTTCTTCCTCTTCAATATTAGTGTTATCACTACTCGCACCATCAATAATTTGTTCATCACAATGATCGTCGGCAATAATAGAATCACTTAGTTTCGGATTGTCTTGCTCTGTCAATAGAGAATCCTCTTCTAAGTTCTGAGCTTTTGTATAATTATGAGAGTCATCATCACAATGATCGTTGGCGATATTTTCGACAAGCACAATTGTAGTTGAAGTTGTAACAGTAGATGTATCGTCTACACTGTCAATATGTTTCACAATTGCACAAGATTTTGGCTTGGTTTGTAACAATTTTTTTTCTTTGGAATTGAATTATTTTCTTCCTGACTCGTTTTTTTGCGCTTTATACTCCTGGCATCTGCGTTGGTGGTTTTGGGTACCCTGTTAAGATCAGAGATTTTATGGTTTACGTGAGACGTGATTTTGGATAGCTCTGCACAAATTAGTGGAGATTTCATCTTTTTTACATCATTCATTCAAAATTTGGATATTGCTGAAAATAAGAGATGAAGTCAATCAAAAAAGTTTACGTATGTTTTCTATAGCAGACCAAATGTAGTATTTATAAGAATTTGTATAAGAATCTGAAAAAACTTTTTAAAATAAAAAAAATTATCATTTTTTAAACCTCTTAATATTTTTCCCTTAAAAAATAAATCTTAAAACCTTAAAAATGGTCGGAATTTTATAACTCTGAGAATGATTTAGAAAAAACGTTGAAAAGAAATTGATACGCTAGTAATCCGACCATACCGAAAAATTTACGCGGGTAACGATGTTTCACCTTTTATAAATAATACATCAAAATTACCTTTCAGTCCCATTAAGCCTTTTAATGGCAAACCAGGTTTACCGCCAGTACCATGACTCTTTCTACATATTCCAGACAAATTTCAGACAAGTGCGGATTAATTTGTCCGAAACTTATCCGAAATCTATCGGAAATTTTAAGCAGGGTTCTCTCTATGTTCGTTGTTCCTAAAATAACAAACAAAATAGTAAATTCACTCTCATTCAACATACCTTAAACTAAACGAATCTTACTCTTTAATTATTTGCTAAGTTGAGCTCGTACCGGCCACGGAATTATCGCTGTCTAATAATTAAAGTTTATAAATTACTCAAGCTGAGGGTGGATCTATAATCGGTGGCTAGCCACCACGTTACATACTTCGAATTAAAAAAAATTCTAATTGAGGACAAGATACGACTTACCCACGCGACGAACCATTGAATACTGGCTGACTAGTGTTAAGTTGGTTATACACTTATTCATTATGTTGCCATGCCATCTATGAATGCGAATTGGAACTATAAAATGCAAATTTATTTAACATTTTAGCAAATTTTTAACGAATAATCATTAAAATTATCAAACGATGAATCTATAGAAAAATATATTTTATGGAAATTACTTCTGAATTTTATAAATTATGTACAATTTAAAAATTTCGAAAAATTCAATCTCTCAATACGAGATCATAGTGAAAGAATATAGTTGGTAATTTCTTCTGATTTTTTTTAATGAAAAAAATATTGTCAAGTTCATTATAATTATATAAAAAAAAGAAATTAGAGTTAATAAAAAATAGATTATTATAATTATTTTACCATTATTAGCAATACAATTATCACGATTTTATATAATATTATAATCTATTAATAACATCTACTTATGATAATCACATTTTATAGATTTTATAATCACAATTAAATTATTTAATAACACATTAAATTAAGTAGATCTCACTCCTTAACTAATTTCAAATTTGAGCTCGTTCTGACCATGGGTATATACGCGGTCTGATATTTACATTTGACAATTTGTACAAGCTGAGGGAGGATGTATAATGAGTGGCTGGCCACCACGTTACAATACTGATTTTTTTTAATGAAAGAAAAACAAATGGCGTTTATAAATGTGGAAATTTACCTTGACAATAATAGAAAAATTTCATTGTGTCTAACCGTATGAAAATAAAGTTGAAGAAACAAGCGTGAGAGGGGGGGGGGTCAAGCTGCACGCGAGAGAGTGAGAGGAGAAAAAGCAAAGGAAGTGACAGGGACCGGTTTTTGATCTGACGGGACAGAGGGGAAAATTGAAAATAAAGGTTCGTGCAGCTTTAAGGAATGATAGGAATGCAAAATAGTGCGGGTGAAGGAAAAGATGAAAGAAGTGGGCGGCAGCCAGAAGAGATAGAACCGGTTTTGACTTAAAAATTCGGGGGCAAAAATGTAAAATAAAGCTCGTGTCGGTTTTGGAAAGGTTGGACTGTTGTTTCTTTTGTTTTTATTTTCTTCTTTCTTTTCCTTCCTTGGCAGGGTTCCTTCCTGTACACTTGTTGTGTTTTTAATTTCTTGAGTCCTTTCCAAAATACTTTCCCGCGTCGGTTACACGTGTGCCTTTTTACAGACTGGCCGTCGGATCGTGTCACGAAATCTATGTTTTTTTTGTTTTTTCTTCGCAGGAGAAAATGTATCGGGACGGGGTATTGCGTTTTTTTTCGATTATACCCCCCCCCCCAATGAGTTGTAATGTTCTCTCTAAATTCGCTGTAACGACAAAAGAAAAATAGAATTTCTATCCCAAGCGGAAGCACGACAATGTGTTATGGAGGGTCCATTAACGGGCGTGTTTTTGACACGCCGGGCGGTTAATTTCGCCATTTCGAGTACAAAAGGTATCCCCTGAAATTCCATGCATACTTATTTCTAGGGGGTAGTGGGTTCTGGAGCCTGTCTTGAATAAAATAAAAGCAGGATTTAAATACAATTATTAAACTTCGTTTATTTGATTTAAAATGATCCTAACGACGAATACAAGTAAGATTAGTTATGGCTTCCATAGCTTACTAACAATTAAGCTCGATTATTAAAGCAAGAGAAGTTAAGCTAATAATCGAAAAACACCAAAATCGTAACCTCACTTACGTGTGGAGTCCGAAGGATGTCCTGTAGGACTCTCGCGTGGTTTTGCTGAGTGAAAGGCATTTTAAAAGCCTGTTTACCGATACACAAAACTTTTTGGGGTAGTCCCTCGAGACTGTCAAGACAGAATGAATTCTTCGGACTTCCACGGTAGCAAGTACCGGGTTAGTAAAATGACTGCGCACGCGCGCGGGGGATTGGAATTTATCCCATGTAATATACTTTTCGAAGATCAATTAATTCTTTTATTTTAAGAAAATGGTACTTTTGTGTTTTATTGTGGGTTGTACGAAGAACAAAGCAAGGGACCATGGAATATCATTTCATAAAATTCCAGCTATTATAAAAGAAACACACACAAAGTTCGCCAGGCCGGGTGGAGCATATACTTAGCAGGAAAAAATAGAGTTATCGAAAAAAAGACGTGAACAGTGGATATGTGGGTTTTTTAGCATAGAAATGTATTAGAAAAAGAATACACCAGATCCAGGTATTGAAATGGGAATTACAGCACATTTTCGGAGGAATTTTTTTCTAATGTATTTCTATATGCTGAAAAAGCTTACACATGCGCAGGAATTTTTTAAAGCCACAATTTACAAAAATAATTACAATTACTAACAAAATCCGAAGAAGAAAAATCGCTGTATTACCAATTACGAGTCTGTGGTCTTGGCAATTTTTTTCAAATCGCATTATTGTCACAGAAGAGTTATAAAGCACCCGAAAAAATTATTTTTTTTTATTCATACAGCTGCTTGGAATTTTTCCCGAAAACAGGGATGAATTAAATAAGAATGATCTCTTCTGAAATGATTGGTTAAAATCCGAGAAAGAATGGAAAGCCTTTTTTGACCTCCAGGAATGCAAGAAAAATTGAAACTGAAGAAAATGCAAAAATTGCAAAAAAAAATTTTTGAAACATTTTTTCGAATTTCGATTTCGAATTCCACAGAATTTTTTTTCAACCCACCCTATTTCATATGTGTATAGAAGTAGTTGAAGAGAATCTGAATAACAATTTCTAGCTCCTCTAGGAGATTAACAACAGTTCTTAATTTTTTATAACAGTTCTCCGCCTTCGTCCCAAATAAAACAGCCGCAATAAAAGTGAAGGCGAGTTTCGCCTTCATGTCCACCTAAATGGACACATTCAAGTTGGGCCTATCTGCCGAACCGATGGCAATAAGGCGGGGTGGGTCGACTGCGTCCGGTATCGTCTTAGATAAGACAGTCTTTTCCTATAATATGATAATAAGTTTTAGTTATTTATAATTTTTAGTCTTCAGTCGTCAGAGTATATCGTTTGATTTACAATCTTATATAGTCTAATTTCTGAATTAAAAAACCAAACAATAAAATTTTTTATACTTTACCGGAAAAATCTCTAAAATATTGCTAGCTCTGCTCCGCTCTTCAATAGCTGCTGTCCTTTCGATTTCTTGCTTCCTTTGGTCTTTTGTTTAGAATTAAAGTGTTCTGTGATGCGAAGTAATACCTCCACAGTTTCTTCATTTCGTGTTTTATTATTTTCTTTGCTAATGTCTGGTGACAGATAATTTAATAACGCTGGTAATGCACGGATCCACCGTTCTCGAAGGTCGCTCATTGAAACACCCATTAAGATTTCAAATTCCATTAGCATCTAAAAAAAATGAATCTGAAAGTTTTTGTCTGCGAATTTACAAAATATTTGTCACATTAAAATATTATCAGCGTGTCTACTCAAACCCTGGACAAAAATTCCCTGACAATTCCAGGTTTTTTCCAGGTATCATTTTTCATAGTTTTCATAGTTATTTTTCGATTTTTTTTAAACAATCGGCTTAGAGCATGTATACAATTTCACGAGTTTGTTATAAATAATGTTTTCTTCATTCTTTTTAAATATCTAATTGTGTAAAAATAGTACTATTAATATGTAAAATTAAATAACTGTTTTTTTTTCATTTGAGAAAGTAACTTTATTAAAGGATGAGTAATTTCTTAATTGTAAAAGTTTCTAGGGATTCAATTATTATGTTTAATTTAGAAAGGGTTGAAATAGTCCACGGATTTAAACAATAATTAAGACAAATTTTCATTTTATCTTCCTAAACTTCAAATTCAATCAAATTTCAGTTAAAAGAGTTAATTATCAACCAAGATAAAAAAGAATTTTCAACAAAATAGTCCAATTTTCAACTACTGTGATGAATCTTCAACAGAAATAGTTAAATTTTTAAGCAAAATAAATGAATTTTCAAATAAGAAGATAAATTCTCAACCAAAAATTGAGTAGTTACATTTTCAGTTAGAAAATTTATTTTCAACCAAAAAAAAAACGAATTTGTCTCTTCATATCCTTTGATAGAATCATTTGTGGGTAAGGATTCTGACGAAACAGTTCCCTCAGTTCTAGTTTCGATAAGTTCACTACCTTGTGTATCATTTTCTGCAGTCTCAAAAATTATAGATGAAAAAAAAAACTTTTGGCGTAGCACCTCGGTTCGTATCCATCAGTTGTAAACACCAACTCTTCTTCGCGCATCGCACTCGCGCACAGAGGTTGCCATGCGCATGAAGATTCAAGCGAGTTCCGCCCGCATCTAATTAAATTCATCTCCGTTGAAACGGACTTTCTGCTATTACACACTTGCTATGAAAAAGTTTGATCAATCATGCGGTTTTTACGTTCGTTTTCGACCTTAAATCACTATCCGCCAAGACAGGCTGACTTTACATTTGCCTCAGTATCATAAATTAAGTTACCTAATGAATTTAAGGCAATCCTGAAAGTAAGTGAAATTACATTTTAAGGTTTTCTTTTTACTGTGAAGTAATCAAGTTCTTACCTCCAAATTCAATTGCCTCATTTTACTCAATAAATACTAGCATTAAATATTTTTGAAATACTTATCGTTACTCTGGTTTTAAATAAAAGTGTGAACACAGAACCAAAAAGTGTTTACCCTGATAATTTTTGCGTAATACAAAAGTTTCGAATGTTTAGGTTAGTTGAAATTACCATTTGAAAATTCCATTTTACGCAAAAGTTATTAAATTAAACAGTTTCTCCCTGTGCATACATACTCTAATTTAAAGAAGGAGTACTGCTCAGTGTTTAAAAATGATTTAACCTTTGTTGTGCACACCTCTTTAAAATTACGTATTATGCACAGGGGGTATGTCCTACCCCACTTACTTCAAACGTTTATTACAGACGTACAATTCGTTATTTTGACTCAAACAAAATTGCTGGATATTGCTCAAAGCTTCCAAGATAAGGTCTAATAATTGTTATTAATATTTTGCAACATAAAAAAATTATAAATGATGTTAACGAAAAAAAAAACCGAAAAATGGACTTTTTCACTGAAAAATGCATAAAAAATTCAATTTTTAATATTTTTGAATAAATTTTGCGGGATTATTTTCTTGAAGTACCACACTTTCAAGCAAAAATATTAGTTTATAGCAGAGTTAAAAAAAGTATATTTATTTTTGTATATGAAGTCAAGCGATTTTGAAAAAATTGAAGTATTGATTATTATAGGAAATATGGGTATATTTTCAAAAGAATCGTTTTATTAGCAGCCTTTTGAGTAATCATAACACAAAATAATGTAGAATTACATAAATATAAAAGAAATCAGCAGATTTCACAAACACATATTAATTTACGTAGTCACAGGCAACGCACAAAGGCGATCGGTGCTTGTTGCACATAGGGCGTTCGCACGCAGCGCACCCATACTTCGTTTTTGTGTCTTCTTTTCTTGTGCAAAGTGAGCACCGAGCATATTTATCAAAATTCTTCATCTGAAGCGTCCTGGTTTGTCCTTAGTTATGCCCAGTATTCCTGCGATCCCCAATTTCAACTCTGGACGTAGAGAAAATATCGAGTACCTCTCTTGCAGGTGATCTCTTGCTAGGTGAATGTAGATGCGTTCCAAGCAGTATTGGGCTGTGACTTTTGTATTATTATTTTCATTGACGAATTTGCATTTTAGCAAAATTCGAGCATTTACTGCAGCCTGGTCCAACATGCCGAAGAAAATTCTCACTGGCCAGCGATTTGTTCTTCGGGTAACGGTAAAAGCATGACACAGTTTGTCGAACGCATCTGTGCCGCCCTTAGTTTTATTATAATGCGTAATTATTTCTGGTTTTCCGTTCGAGTCTATTTGTGACGAACGTATGAATGATGAGGCTACCAGAACAATTTTATTCTTTTTAGGTGTATGCGAAACTAAAGTAATGTTCGTTGAATAGCAGAATTTACTATCAGGCGGGTTTTTGGAAGCTACCTTCATCTCTGCAGGGATCTCGCGCTTATTTTTTTTTATTGTTCCTGTTACGGGAACATTGTAAGGTTCTTTGATCAATGTCTCCATGATTGGGATGCTCGTGAACCAATTATCGCATGTTATTGTTCGTTTCGTGTCATGAATAATAGCACTTGTATCTCGCAAAGAATAATCGGGAATCTGACCTTTAGGAATGTGGGCCGTGCTTGCTTTTCCTAAGTACGGCATGGCAAAAATCTGAAAATAATAATTAATTATTTATAACAAACGAACTCAAAAAAGTATTACACGAAATATAAATATTTGTTTACCATATAACATGTAGACGCATCATTTAGAGACAAGAGTTTCAATCGATATTTGTCTGGCTTGGATTTCATGAATTTCATGATTTCACGAAAAGGGCAACGACCTCGGAAACCCAACAGCTGTTCATCCACCGTGCAATCGCGGTGGGGCGTATAACAACGTCCGCAGTTTGTTATAAAAATGTCCCAAATTGCTCTAATCGGCGCAAACTTATCCCGCTTATCTCTTGTCGCCTTATTGTCGAAACGCAAGCACGTGCTCAGAAAAAGAAAACGATGTAGGGACATAACGCATCGATAGAATGAGGTGCCATTTAGTTTACTCCATAACTGCCCGTTATTTACATTTGAAGATTTCCATAGACCTGAATAGTAAAGAACAGCTATGAAAGCTTTCATCTCTGGAACATCGGTATGGTGGTGGTACGTTTGCAACTCTTTCTCCTCTTCAATGAGCATAGCACACGTATTTTCGATTTTACTGTTTGTGTGCTCCACAATTATTTCTATTATTGACTGTGGGAACAAAATATCCCAAAACTCCTCGATCGAATTCAAATTAGCTGCTGGGCCAGTCGGGGCTGGAGTTATCTCCTCATGAACATCACTATGACGAGCTAAAACAAAGAAAAAAAGTATAACATAAATTTACTCGAATTATGAAATGGGAATTGATTATATATCTACACAATGTCTACCTGATTGTCTTACTGGAGCACGTGTGTCCCACACGTAATCTTTTTTACTTCCTCTTAGTTTCGTTTGAGGTCGACCGCGTGCACGAGATTGAAGAAGACGCTGTGCCAGCGTGGCATTTTCCAATTCTTCGTCGGAAATTTCTCCGCCCGAGCTTGCACGAGATTGAAGAAGACGCTGTGCCAACGGGGCATTTTCCAATACTTCGTCGGAAGTTTCTCCAACCGAAATCTCACTCTCACTTGCTGAGAACTCGCTAATGTGGTCGGCTTCAACTTCGGATGCAACATCATCGAAGCCGTTGGATTCTTCGTCCACTACCTGTAGCTGCCCTCGAATGGGGCGGTTTCTCAAATTATAAGTCATCTGCAGACCTTAAAAATATATGTATTCGCGAAGGAAAAAAAACAAGCACTCTCCCACTATTATTCACACTATTCACGAACTAATAAGCAAAAAAAAGCGACAAAATAAAAGTTGAAATTATTCATGAAATTATACGTACTGTGCACATGGGGTATTTCATACCACAGAATTCCCGAACGCCAACTTCTTACCACTGCCAAGAGCGGACTAAAGCCGGCCGGGCAAAACTATGTATATGATCTTGAAGTGTTATTCCTAGACTACATGTAGATGGCAGCACAGTTCCCGATTCGCATAGCACATATTAGAAAAACGCGTTTGAAAACACGTTGGGGTATCTCCTACCCCCGGTGCACAATAAAGGTTAATTCTAGTATTTATTCAGTAAAGTGAGGTGATAAGATTTTGAGGTTAGAGCTCGAGTCAAACAGCCTTTCCGTTACAATTCGCTGCAACTTTTGTTCAACTCATGTATGGCAATATATAAGTGGGTTAATTCAATTTTTCCTGGCAAGTTTCTTTTCTTGGTCATTTATTAGGACGTCCAGCTGATCTGACCGATTTAAACAATCCGGAGCATGGCTGCAAACTTCCCCAAGACCAGCTACACAAGTGCAATGAGCACTTGAAATAGATCCATTTGGATCTAAGACAATCCGCATTTTTAAATTTTTATCATTCATTCTTTGAGGCTGTTTAACCTGTGACAATTCATATATATTTCATTTTGCAAATATTGTTTACATTTATTAGAAAAATAAAGAGATTTTTCTATAACAATGAACATTTCCTAACCTCAAATTTAGGGCATTTGGCAATGTGTTCAAAATTGTATGCTACTTTTCAAGTAAGCGTTATTATTAAATAAATGCGAAATTTAGTGACACACTGAAAAACAAAATATACTCCAATATCAATGAATCCATGCAGTTAATGATAAATGAACGTGCCAATGCTAACCTCACCACGCACTAGAAAGTTGTCATCTACATTCTTGCACTCCACTTTTTCAACAAATCCGGCTTCGTAAAACTTAAAAGCCTCTAAGCTTTTATAAGCTTTCAATTGTTTGCACGTGTAATAACTATGAGTGATCGTAAAATACAATACAAGATCGAACTCACTCACTACGGGTAAATCACTAATACTTGTGGAAAATTCCTCACTTTTCACAGCGTAGGGATCTAAATTGTCAATTGCACTTAGTTTATTACAATAACAGACCCTCGCTTCACCAGATAAACTCAAAAAGTCACTAGACACTGTAACGAGGTTTTCCAATCTCTGTGTATAACCTGTTAATCACGGCCTGGCCGGGGGTGGCGCAGGATGGAAAACCAGGTTACTTAAAAAAATGTGGCTGCCACTTACCTATTAGCCGCGACACCAATACCGGAGTACGCCGAGTCCGTGAGTCACACCCTTCTGACTCACGAACAACCCACGAAGCTCGTTGAATTTGTTGTTTACAGGCGCCAGATAGGGATGACCCTATCCGAGCCCCGTAGGAGCCGGTCTCGTCGCGCTCAACAGATCGGCCAGCTCGCCCATAATACTACATGATACACACAAGAGTGGGTGGGAATCGCGTGAGTGAGAGAGAAGTTTAATTCTTTTATAAAAACGAATAAAAGTAAGCAGTTTAATAAAAAAATTCCTATACACAATATCTATGGTTTACATTCGCGCTGCGTTCAGCGAATCTACGCCCGGAACCGACAGACCACCATCCCATAAAGCAACCTGTCACATTCGTCGTGGCCGTCCGAGGCACCCGCGTTTACACCGCACCATTTCGTGCGTCCATTGTCGTGCACCCACCCACGGTTCGAGTTAAGGGACGCCCGCCTCGACTGGCTATCATCGGGCTCTGAGTCGGGCGTGCCTCAGCTTTCCGGGTGGCGAGGGGGCCTCGGAGAACCCACGCGGCACTGACTCTATCTACTGTTCGCGAGAATCTAACACTAGCCCGTAGGCCTCAAACAAACAGGGCTGAGAACAATTTTCAGAGGGTAAGGAAGTACCACCTACCTGGCAGCCACCTCGCAAGTTCTTCTTTTCCTTCTGACATGTCCAAATTTTAAAAGAGCCTCTTTGAAAATATGAAAGTTCGGTACGTCCGGCCACACCGCCGCCAAGCCAAGAGCACAAGTGTCTTGCGAAGCGTGCTTTCCTACGCTTCCTCCCGTTGCTTTCCTTTCGGCCCGCGTTTCTCTGTATCGAGGCTGTTGATTGGTTGGTTGCAGTAGAAACGGCTTGCCTGTCGTTCTCGGCCAATGGGTGTCGTCGTACCGTCGCTGCTTCCTTATTGGGTCGGTTGACCGGGCTGCTCGTCTCCCCATTGGTCTTCCCCATCCTAGTTCCAACATGGCCGTCTTCTAGTTACTTCAGCATGGCTGCCTCTCCGTTGTCTTGAAATGGCCGCCTTCTAACTACCTTAACATACCAGGTACTCTAGCCACGTAGTATAACAGGGTTGGTTCGGTATCCTACGTACTGTCTCCCACGTTACGAGTGATGTTTAACGGTGTGACAGGGCAGGGTTGGTTGGAACCACTTCGTATTATCTTCGGTGCTGCGAGTGGAGCTTAATGATGTGGCATAGCAGGGTTGGTTTGGCCTGACCCGATGATCCACTTGGTACTGGTACTTGCCGCTGGTATCGGCACTACTTGTCTTGCGTCGACGGCGAAACATGGCCGCCGACTTCGGGCCCCCCACTTAACCGGTGCAGCGTGATCGCCGGATGCAGTGGTGACCGGACGGAGCGGCCCTCTCGGTACTTGCGCGGGACTCCTGCGCTGTGTCGGTGGTGTCTCATCCTCTCGTACTGGGTCCTTGGTGGCTACTAGGTTGGCCAGTCGTATGATCGCTAGTCTAGCTATCTGCGGATGCCCTGGGAGGTCTGTGGTCGCTTGATACCTAACTGTAAGGCTAAACTTACTTATATGTTACTTAGCCTAAACTTGACTCTTGGTTGGACGGTAAGTCTAATACTTTCAAGTTACTTTCGGCCGTCCTTTCCTCCCTTTCGGAGGTTAGGTACGGCTTCGGCGAGTCCCCGGAAAGTAGTTTTACATCTTTCCAACTTTCGTGTACAAAACTTCATTACAACTCTTTTCATTTGCCGATAAACACAATTCTTTAACTAAGATAATACACGCGACGCAATGTATACAATGCAGTGGTTTCCCTGAAGTTTTGGGACATTTTGAAATCACGTCACAAGTGGAAATACTCTATCCGCCGCGCATCGGACCTTCCAAACCTTCGTCTTCCAACGACAAGTTAAATTTCAAATTAAAGAAGGTTTTTCCAGCGGGATCGCGGACAAAGCATGATTGACCTTTTGGAGAATTAAAAATTATAATTTAAGAGAATAAAGGGTCTCGATATCAGTAAAAAATTAGAATATCTTGAATCCCTTCCTGGCCAGTAGTTGATCCCAGCAGCTTCCTTCCGTGAGCCCGCCAAATTAGTTGGTGCCTCACGTGACGTCACTCAGAGAGCGGGATAAGTCATTGACCCCTAGCAAAGGGGTGCCATTGTGCGAAATAAATGTCGGGAGCCTTGTAACGAAGCAAATTCTAAACAAATATAAAATTCTGGTGCCAGGAAAAGGGTCTATAACCAATTCAGCCCGCTTGTCAAGCATCTCTCTAGGCCTACGGTACAATAAAAATACTTCCTTCTCCCCCTTAGGGATTCTGTCTGGATCAGTTGAGGAAAAATAGTGGTATTAAAATTTTCAACACATTACAAAGTCCCATGTTGAGAATATCCCTCCCGGCGTTAACATCGCGCTCACACAGGACATATGTTGATATAGTTGACATAGTACTTGCTTCTGTGTTGGTGTTAAATAATCACTCCAAGAAATTTACAGATTATCTTGCATAGTTTGACCGCAAAATAGAATTTTTTATTTTTTAGTAAATTTTTTGTGGCTAAAACCAGAACCGTTGGTCACAAAATGCTGGTTAACGAACTCGACCTTTGTTTTTGACCCCTAACAACGTGTGCTAAAGCGCAACCTAATCTGATTAGTCTTTCGAAAGTTATCCGGTACACAGACGATGACAACAACGACAAAAACGACGACAAACAGACAGACACCATCATAAAACCTGTTTTTTCGGATTGAGGGGGTCTCGAAACGTGGAGATTTAAAGAAATCCGCGACAGTCTGTTTTCACGTAAAACTAATACCTTCTCATTATGGTGAAAATGTAAAAATAATATCCAAAAAAGTGGTTCTAAGCATATTTTTAGATATAATTTAGGTGAAAAATTTTGTGTCCTTTTTAATGTACTTTTATAACAAAATTTTATAAAAAAGTTGTAGATCTTTTTTGGTTAAACAACTTTTGACTTTTCATTTTTTTCGTCTCTGGTGTCGTTTTTCCAAAAATTTAATTTTTAATGTCATTTTACACGATTCAAACAAATACTACGTATCCTATCAAAAAACGATTAACGACAAATTTGTAGCTCTTTTTTGGGTGAATAACTTTTGTCTATTTATTTTTTTGTAGCTTATGTCGTTTGTCCAAAATTTTTTTTAAAATGTTTTCTTTACGAATAAAAGAAAAACTATGCGTCGTATTGAGCAGTAATTATAAAAAATTTGTAGACCTTTTTTTGATGCACAATTTTTGTACTCTCATCTTTTTCGTATCTTGCATAGTTTGACCGCAAAATGAAATGTTTGATTTTTCATTATTTTTTGTGCGATCAAAATTTGAATTTTCGAGTTTTCAAGAAAATTTTAAAAGTTATGATAATCTTGTATATATCGTGCATTCTTTGGCTTAAAGTTTTCATTTTCGTTTTTTTTTCTTTTTTTTTTTAATTTTGCAAATGCTATAACTTTGATAATGTTCTTTTTATTGAAAAAAGTCGCGAGAATAAATTTTTCTACTTGCCGAGTACTACAAATAGCCGTACATAGGGTTTTAAATCTTAAAAAATTGTCTTAAAAATTTTGAAAGTGCTTCAATATTTTGAATTTTTATCCAAAATAGCTGGCTAACAAAGCTGACCTTCAGTTTCCGTTACAAAAAGAGTCTAGCAAAGGCCAATCTAATAGATTAATTATTTCAAAAGTTATCGTGCTCACAGACATACATACATACATTCAGACATACATACATTAACAGATATACATACATAAATTCATGCAGTCGTAAAGACACACATTGGTAAAAAAACCTGTTTTCAGAGTTCAGAGGGTCTCAAAACTTGACATTTGACCAAGGGGGGGGGGGGGGCAAATTTTCCACAAGTCTAATACCTTCTCTGATGAGAATGTAAAAATATTCTCTTTCAATTACATGCTCACGTATTACTGTTATTAAAGTGGAAGGGGGGGGGGGTCTAGCTGTCAGAGCGTAAGCATATAGTGGTAAATCTTAATGAAAATTACAACATTTTGAAGTTGAATAGAACTTCCAGTACTCTAGAGAAGTGGTTTCATACTATTTTTAAAATTTGCTTAGACAAAGAAGCAATGGTCCAGCGTAGGGAGTGTGGCGAACCCATCGCTCGGGGATCCGTTCTGGGACCTCGCAATAGCCCCCAAGTCAAGGTGTGAACAACCGTGCCGATGGCTGCATGGCACCAGGGTGTGGTGTCTCTAACGGTGTCCTGGGATACCGGGCGACCTCCCAGTGTAAATAGCCTTACCCTCGCATGCGGGGCTCTGCGAGGGCGGACGACCCTTTCCCTAGCTACTCGTGGGAAAAAAATGGAAAATTTTTATCATCAGGAAGTCGAGGCGAAGGAAGAAGAGAAGAAAGGAGTTGCAGTAAAGGTGACAAGCAATCTAGAAGCAAAGGTACAACTAGAGATTCTCGGGACCGTAGATAAAGACAAGAATTCTTTGGACACTTTTTGTTCATTAAAAACTGGAAAGAACACATTACGAGCTGCATCATCAGCTTTAAAACCCGGTGCAATCGCATCTTTAAGAGGTTGGGACCATAACCTTCAGAAATCTTGTTCATCAGAAAAACCAGATGTTACAGAATCTAAAAAATATAGGGAGGGTAACAGACACAGTATAAAATCATTGCCAACCGAAGAGATAAAGTTAAAAGCTACAGTATCATCTTTACAGGAAGGAAGCACCAACCAAGAGTTTTCTGATTCATGTAGAATAGAGCAGTCAAAAACGGCATTATTTTCAAAAAGAGATAAGATACCCGAGATTTCTGATTCATTGAAAATAGAGCAGAAAAAGTTCGAAGCTGAAGACATTTTTCAAGAAGTTAAACGCAATTCCAGTCTGCTAATACCAGATTCTGGTGAATCTAACAAAGTCAGAGAGAGTAAAAAGCGTGGATTAACATCTACAGAGTCTTTTAAAGATGGAGATAATAAAGACAGTTCGAAAAAATTGAAAACAGAGGAGAATACTTTAGAAAATGTTACGAAACGGAAATGTCGTCCTTCACTTATTCGTAGGCTGCGAAGAAAAGGGCTTAGTTTACTTCCAGCAGCAAATTTAAAGAAACAACAACGGCCGATTTTAAGGGCATCGGGTAATTACAAGGATTCTTTAAACAATTGTTGTTCATTGAATATTGGGAAGAACACATTAATTAAGAAATCTGGTTCACCAGAAAAACCAGATGGTGCAGATGTGACATCTTTACAAGAAGGAAACGTGAAAACAGAGGTTTCTGATTCATGTAGAATAAAGCAGACTGAAACAAAAGGTGTAGCATTACTTTCAAAAAGAGGTAATACCCCACAGACTTCTGATTCATTGGAAGTAGAGCAGAAAAAAATCGAAACTGAAGAAGTTTTTCAAGAACTTAAACATAATTTCAGTCCATTGGAAGATAGGCAAAAACCAGATGCTGTGGAATCTAACGAAGGCGGAGAGAGTAAAAAGCCAGGAATAATATCTACAGAGTCTTTTGATGATGAAGATAGTAAAGAAAGTTCCAAACAATTCAAAACACAGGACCGTGCTTCAGAAGATGTTAAGAAAATGAAAGGTCGTCCTTCACTTGGACGTAGGCTGCGAGAGAAAGGGCCTGCACTTAAATTACTCGAAAATAAACCTTTAAGCGAGGTAGATAAGATTCAGAAATTTGATTCATTAGAAATGCCAGATGTTACAGAATCTAACAAAGATGAAGAGTGTAAACAGCAAACCGGAAAGATTGCGCCAAAACCTGCAGTATCATCTTTACAAGAAGGAAACAATAACCCTTCTATTTCTGATGCATGTAAAATAGAGCAGACTGAAAGAAAAGGTGTAGCATTACGTTTAAAAAGAGTTAATGCCCCAGAGACTTCTGATTCATTGGAAGTAGAGCAGAAAAAGTTTGAAACTGAAGAAGTTTTTCAGGAACATAAAGACAATTTCAGTCCATTGGAAGATATGCAAAAACCAGATGCTGTGAAATCTAACGAAGGTCGAGAGAGTAAAAATCTAGAAGTAATACGTACAGAGTCTTTTGTAGATGAAGATAGTAAAGAAAGTTCCAAAAAATTGAAAACACAGGAGCGTGCTTCAGAAGATATCAAGAAAAGGAAAGGTCGTCTTTCACTTAAACGTAGGCTGCGAGTGAAAAGACTTGCACTAAAATTACTCGAAAGCAATCCTTTAAGTGAGGTAGATAAGATTCAGAAATTTGGTTCATTAGAAATATCAGATGTTGCAGAATCTAACAAAGATGAAGAGTGTAAACAGCAAACTGAAAAGATTACATCAAAACCTGCAGTATCATCTTTACAAGAAGAAAACAATATCCCTTTTATTTCTGATGCATGTAAAATAGAGCAGACTGAAACAAAAGGTGTAGCATTACGTTTAAAAAGAGTTAATACCCCAGAGACTTCTGATTCGTTGGAAGTAGAGCAGAAAAAGTTCGAAACTGAAGATGTTTTTCAAGAACTTAAACACAATTTCAGTCCATTGGAAGATAGGCAAAAACCAGATGCTGTGAAATCTAACGAAGGTCGAGAGAGTAAAAATCTAGAAGTAATGCGTACAGAGTCTTTTGTAGATGAAGATAGTAAAGAAAGTTCCAAAAAATTGAAAACACAGGAGCGTGCTTCAGAAGATATCAAGAAAAGGAAAGGTCGTCTTTCACTTAGACGTAGGCTGCGAGTGAAAAGACTTGCACTAAAATTACTCGAAAGTAATCCTTTAAGTGAGGTAGATAAGATTCAGAAATTTGGTTCATTAGAAATATCAGATGTTGCAGAATCTAACAAAGATGAAGATTGTAAACAGCATATCGAAAAGATTACGCCAAAACCTGCATTATCATCTTTACAAGAAGGAAACAATAACCATTCTGTTTCTGATTCATGTAAAATAGAGCAGACTAATTCAAAAGGTGAAGCATTGTCTTCAAAAAGAGACAGCACTCCAGAAACTTCTGATTCATTGGAAATAGGGCAGAAAAAAATCGAAGCTGAAGAAGGTTTTCAAGAGGAAGTTAGAAAGAATTCAGAAAATGCTGATCCATCGGTTACTGAGGAGAATCCATCAGGGGTTCACGAATCGTTAAAGATGGATAATAGCTCTTTAAAGGATTCTTTTATTGATACGAAAAAATCACAAACTTTCGAGATTCCACTGACTGTGCCCACTTCTTTAACAGAGGAGGGCCTATTAACATCGACCGAGGTTGAGAATCAGCCAAGGGCTAGCGAATCTTTAAAAACCATATGCGTGACTTCAAAAAATGATAGCTCTTTGGGTACGACTGAGGTTAAGAATGAATCTGGTACTGCTCAGGAAAGCACGGTTAAGAGAAAAAAGAAAAAGAAGAAGAAGAAGAAGAAACCAAAACCTGTTGAAGGGATAGTCGATAGTCAGCCAGGAAATCAAGGAGCTCAGACCCAAAAAACCCAAGCAAACCAGTCGCAAAAGCCAAACCGGTTCATTACGAACCCACGATTTTCATTCGCAAATATTTGGCAATATGCAGGAAGCCGAAGTAATATACCAATGTATCAAGAACCGTTGTCTGGATATCCACCGGCCTTGCCTCTCATTCCCAGGAATGTAGTAGGAAATCCAAGGCACTTTCTGTATCATCAAAGCTTGTTAGGAAGTCTAGGACTTGCATCGTTAATCCAAGGGAGGCTGCCAGGCAACCAAGTGACTCCGTTGATGAATCAAGAATCCTTACTAGGAAATCGAGGAGTTTCGCCCCGATTGCAATTGAACCTACCAGCGAATTTTGGGAACCTATCAAATAATCAAATGTTTGCATCACCGATGCAAGCGAATCGACCAAGTTATCAAGGAAATCCTTCAAGAGACGAAGGAAGTCTACCACGATATTATGAGAACCTAGGCGACCAGCCAAGAAATCATTCAATGATATGGAACGAAATGAATCCACCAAGTAATGAAGTGAAGTCAGAGAAACTTGATAGAAGTCAAGGTAGTATAGGACGTCAGACAAGATGGGAACCACCAGTAAACGTACCAGAAAGCCAAGATACTAAAGAACATCTATTAAAATGGGAGCCAATAGGGAACCTACCAGGAAGCCAAGATAGTAACGGGCATCTATCAAGATGGGAATCCATAGGCAACCTACCAGGAAGCCAAGAATATCCATCAAGATATCAAGATGACTTATTATCTCAACCATCCACATCAAAAAGCGAGATTCAATCTGGTGACTCTTACCATTCTGGAGCATGTTCCTCAGGAAGTCGAAAACGTAGGAGATCCAGAGACAGTCATAGCCCTGATGATTGTAAAAGAAATAGATCTTCCGAAAGTGAATCGACTTCTCGAAAAAATAATCTTTTTAAGCTTATTATTTCAAAAGACTTTGGTAAATTGAGACTAGGCCAGGAGGAGTTGATGCTAATAAGGATCGCAATTTCACAGGAAATTGACAGGATTCCAAAAGGTCATATTCCAAAGTTTAACGATACTTTCTTGAAGGGTTATGGTATTGTTGTGGATTGTGCAGATGAGTGGTCAAGGGATTGGTTGGCTGATACTATAACAAAAATCTCTCCGTGGTCTGGGGCTAGACTTCGACTTGTAGATCTGCCACAAACTGAGAAATTCCATGATGCGAACTTATTTATTCCGGGTGTGGTTGAAAAGGCAGAAATTATTCTAGGACGACTTGAGAGGCAAAATCCTGCTTTGAAGACAGGGATCTGGAAGGTATATTCTGTTGAGCAAAAATGTGATCAGAAAGGGTTTAATCTGAAGCTGGGAATTCCAGTTCCTTCTTTGAAAGCCCTTCAAGATCTAAATTTTCAACCTTTTCTTGGAATGACTAAGGTCACAATTACGATAACCAAGTCTGTTAGAATTCTTGACCTGGACAAAGAATGTTAGCTGTAACTCTGCAGAGGTGTTTAGATTTGTGGGGCAGTTTTTCAGTTGCTTTCTAGCGCTTTGAGAACTAGTGCAGATGCAGAATTGCAAAGAACTTTTTCTAATATTATACTGTCTTTACTTTAATATAAGGTTTAATATAAGGTAATAAGGTCCTAGTGATCGTGACGGTCCTAATAATCGTCAAAGTTGATAATAATTTGAATATATTGTTCAAAAATATATTAAAAGTAACATCGAAAATTAATGCAAATGGAAATTAAGTACAAAGAATGAGAATTAGCGTCACGATTACTGGGACTTTTACCTTACCATATAATTGAAGAGTTATCAAAAGTTTGAAATTTACTTTATTGAGGAAATTAAATTTCTTTAGACTTATTTGCGTATTTTTGACGCATAGCAAGTAGAGTTGAAATAAGAGTTCGTAAAAAATTATTATTCAAAGTCGGAATAGAAAACAAATATCAGATGTGAAAAATCGTAAATTCTAGAATTTCGTCTCGTATTTGGCAGTCCGCAACGAAGATTACGACAAAGTGTATCTTTTATTGCGAACTTCACATCACCATATTGATTTTCTTATACTTAAAGACCCGCTACCGATATATGCCAAATTTTAAGTTTATTTTAAATACGTAAATATACACGTATTGTTCAGGGGAAAATGTTTAAATATTTGTTAACAAAATATGTACTTTTTAGGAATGGTCACTGAGTTCGACAGTCGTGTTTTGCTTTCAGTATAGATTTGGTCTTATTTTCCAAAGCTTAAGAATAAGGTTTACAAATTTGTCTACAGTATTACATACTTTTAAGCTCTAATTTTGCTATTATGTTATGTTTATGATCGTTTGCGGAAAAATTCGACAAGAGTAGGATTTTGTTGGCGAAATTCCAGCTTGCGAATTTAACAGTTTTAATTACACCGGAACTTTGCCAAGAATAAGATAACTGAAAACGCTGCGAAAAATTAAAAGCTCATTTTGATTTTGAATCGGTATCCCGTAGATTTACTTTTGTGCAGAAAGGAATTGAACTACAATGTCCCTAACGATAACGAACAAAGTCTTGTATCTAATGTCAATATTTAGTAGAATAGCCATTTACTAATATTAAAAAAAATGTTTTTACTGGCAATTTCGTACAAACTCCTTTTGCTAGACAATAGGACTATCGCAGACTGAATGTACTGAATGTTTCCTTTATTTAATTTCAAAAAATATTTTTGGCATTGTAAGGTTCTTAAAATGAAATATATACCCTGAATAAAGAAATATTTAAGAGAATTTTATGTTTATTTATCTTCCTTTTGTTTTAAGGTGAGTTTATATCGAATTTTAAAAGATACTTGGCTCTTTTTTGTAACTTGTTTTGTATTTAAGTTAAAGGGAAGTAGTTCTAGATCCACGTGTTTCCACGTTTTTGATCCAAATTGTTCATGGTGTGATTGCAGAGTCAAATTCATTTGCAGAAAAAAGACCAGTGCATAATTATTATTTTGCAGGGTTAAAAAAAGAGACTCGTTGGCTCAGGTGATAGCACGTCAGCCTTCCGAGCAGAAGACCTGGGGTTCGAGCCCTGTGCTGGTAACAATATAAATTTTTTTATATACTTTTACCGGGGCTTTGGTGGTTTCGAACCCACCATAAACTGTTGATCCCTTGAAAAGAGGCTAGTTCCGTCCCAAGGAAGAAGCTCCATGTCGAGGGGAAAATTGCTTGGGGGTCACTAGTCGACTTTGAGAAGACTCGGAAAAAAGTTAGCGATCCCCTTTGCGAAAAGGCTCCATGTCGAGGGGTCTATCGCTCGGTAAATGCTGGTAGATTTCGAGTGATAAACACACACATAAGCTGAGATAACACACCAGGACAGTGCGATGAATGTGTGAATCTAACTAATGATTTCAGAAGGACCGCTCCATCCACCCTAACCTAGCCGTCTTCCCTCTACGGCCTGGCTAGGGAGACCGCCGGATGACAGAGTCGGTGAGGCTCACTTTACTATGCAAAGAGGTCCGCGCCATTGACTGTGCCGCGGGTTACGCCTGGCACCCAAGAGGTTCATCAGAACCTCAAGAAGTTTTTCAAGAGGATATACACCACGGGAATCCCAGCCCATCGGATACAAGGGAGAGTATATTCGAAGTTCCGATCTCATCTTTAGGAAGTGGAGGCCACTGGATTCAAAATTCTCGTTTAACAAAAAAAGGCTTATACGAGATACTGCAGAATCTATCAAAGATGGAGATGATATTAAAGGAAGTTCGAATCCATTAGAGACAGATGTTACATCAGAAAAAAGGATAGCATCTGATGTGGGAGAATCCGTCAAAGAGAGTGGTACTAACCAGCCCCCTGCAACGACGTTAGTTCACTGGTACGGTCAAGTGAAGCGCGGAGCGCAGATGGCGCTGGGAGTCTTTCCAGCCTATGTTTACATGGCAAGAATAGGAAAGACTATTGAAAAATCAATTTTATCTAATTTTTCGTAATGACAATCGGTTTTGTGTGTTACAAATCTAAGTTTAAAAATTTTTAAATATTATTAATACAAAAGTTGGCACTAAAATAACTAAAATGGGTGGAACGTGGTGTATTGCCCCTGGATGTAAGTCAGCTAGGTTATGACAGCTGCTCCGAAAAATTCCATTTCTTTTACGTGCCAAAAGGTAAAGAAAATCTAAAAGCCTGACAAAAAGCCATCCCAAGGGGAAATTTTGTAGTATAAACCGGACACGGCGTGTGCGAGAGAAATTTTGTTTAAGAAGGTATTTTGTGGGAGCGAAAAACTTTTGCAGAGGATGGAGTCACTGTTCTGGGAGTGACGAGTATAAATATAAAATATTTATATTTACAATGAATGATTGTTGTTTAATTTCAAGGTAATAATATTATTGTTGTTTATGTAATAATTGGCAATTAATGTTTCCTTATTTTTGATTGAACCGTTTGTGAGATATAAAATATAAGTGGTACCGCACGACAGTGCCGGTACACCGGTTTATTATATACATTTTTTTCTTGATGAAGTGTAAAAATAAAGTACAGATTCAAATTACCAAAGGATTGAATAATTAAAATAATAGTTTTATTCAAACAAATAAATGAAGAAGGTATCATTTATGCATTTTATCCTAAACTGAAACGATATCTATATTTAAAAAATTCTTTTGTAGAAATATAAAGAATTAAATAAGAACTATGTATTGTAATAAAAAATATAGAACATTTTATCTTAAAATGATACTATATCTGTTTAGATTCAAAAGCCTAAGTTACTGTAGTAGTTAAACAAATGTAAACGTCCAATTGAAACTTTATAAACTATTTTGAACTTTAAATTAATAGATTCATAATTTCAGTCTGAAACGTCTAAAATATACAATTTTTAACTGACACAATTAAAAAAATATAATTTTGGAATATTTAGCAATATTTTAGTTTATATATAAAATCCACAATTATAAATCAAATATTCAAAACTAAATAATTTGATTCTTAATTCATTGAGAAATAAAGCCTTGAATCGTTAAAATTTCAGAAAGCAAAATTTAAACTTTGAACTTTACAATTTTACTTATTTTATTATTCTATTTGAAAATTTTTTAGTTTGTGAGTGAAACTGTTCAATTTTTATTTAAATAAAAGTTGAACGAATAATGTTTTGAAATTCGAGTAAGATCAGAGATATTTATAAGTTTTTAAAAGATTCAAACTCATTTTTAAACTTGAGAATATTAAAAAAAAAAATTAACAAAATGGAGATTTTTGAAGTTTTTAAAATAAAATTTTAAAGCTTTTTAAGAATTTTGAAAGGTTAAAAAAGGATAAAAAAATTTATTGAGATTCCTGGGAAAATTTGAAATGATTTCTTATTTAAAAAAATTATTTTTAAGAGAATATTTATAAACCAATTTTGATGAATAAATAACAATTGAACAATTATTAATTCAGAAAAAATTTAAGTAAGTTTGAGAGATATTTAAAATGTTTGAAATGATTAAAAAGTAATTTAAACCTTGAGAAGATTTCAACAAATTTTAAACAATGCGTAGATTTTTTAACATTTTGAAAAAAGAAATGCAAAATTTTAAGATATCTTCATTAAAAAAAAAAAATTTCGTAGAAATATAAAAAATTGAACAAGAACTATGTATCTTAATGGAAAATATAGACAATTTCATCTTAAAATAAAAATATATCTTCACTTTTGAAAATTCTTTCGTAGAAATATGACAAATTAACTGAGAACTATATGTATTTCAATAAAAAATATCAAACATTTTATCTCAAACTGAAACAATATCTTTATCTCAAAAAACCTTTTAGTAGAAATATAAAAAATTAAATAAGAACGATGTATTTTAATAAAAACTATATATTTTAGTACAAATTATCGAACATCTTATCCTGAACTGAAACTATATCTCTATTTTAAATTTGACCAGTATTTTAATTAATTAATCGAAATTTTTTTTTAACTTAGCCGAGTTGCTGAGGTTTGAACGACTTAAAGTTTTAAACAGTGTAAATACTTTTATTTTAGTTTACGAAGTTTATTCAAATTAATCATTTGTTATTGTTTTATGGTTACTGTCATTAATAAATTGCTTATTTATACCAGCATATAACGTTGTTCATATTTTAATTTTCTTTCCCAATAAATCAATTCCTTACCCCAATATAAAATTAGAATATCTGTTATTTAATTTCAATTTTTAATTAAATTTTATATTTCATAACAGTAATTTTGTTTATGAAATATAATTTCACAATATTATATTATATTATAAAAATATTTTATCAGTTTTGCACTAGTTTTTTGTAACTATATGTAATAAAAAAAATATATTGTTTGTCTCTCCATGCTTTTTTTCAAACTTATTTTTCGCAAAAATATTTTATTTGATTTTTATACACTAATTTGTAATGCAATAATAAAAATTAGTATAATTATAAGTTTAATTTTATTTCTTGAGTTGAAAAAATTTTAATTCATTTCCTCCATATTACGGTTGAAACCTTTCATATTTCCCGCAGCTAAAAAAAAGATTTTGATGATTTTTTTTACTTACAATTATTCTAATATTAAAAAGATATGAAACTTCAATAATGTGATGTATAAAACCGATTGTCATTACGAATAATATCAATTAAATTAATTTCTAAATAATTTTGCCTATGCTTGCCATGTAAAAACAGGCTGGAAAGACTCCCAGCGCCATCTGCGCTCTGCGCTTCACGTGACCGTACTAGTGAACTAACGCTAACATACAGTCGTTGCAGGGGGCTGGTACTAACAAAGAAGGTTTGAGTCTACTAGGAACAGAGGATACACCAGAATGTACAGAAGGGAGCTCTTCGGAAACTGGAAAAAATGGAAACCAAGGGATCACACCCAGAAATCGAGAAACACTATCAAGAAATATAGGAAGTCCAGCTGCAAACCAGATAAATGAAGGAAATCGGCGAGGTAATCAAGTGATATTAATATGATATTAACATCAGTGGATCCACATTATCTACCACTAAATCAAGGGAATCAACAATATTCAACACTCAATCAAGAGGTGATATTTCTCATAATCCTTCGGGAAGTTACTCAGAAAATTGAAAAAGACAATTGGATGACTTCATCTAGGAGTGCTCAAGGTTTTAAAAGGCCTAGACATTCCGAGCCCTCTATAAACCCTGACCTTATGAGAGTCATCATAAAAGATGGCTATCGAAAAGAGAGCATTACTAAACAGGAGTTAGGACGATTAAGGAATGCTATTTCACTGGAAATAAATCGAATCCAAGTGGGTCCCATACCAAGATTTAGTTATGCCTATCTCAAATTAGAGTGAATTGTTGTAGAAAGTGTAAATATTTGGTCAAGAGAATGGTTAATTAATAAGGTAACTCAACTCTATCCCTGGATGGGAGCCAGGCTCACAGTTGTCAATTCGACAAGTCTTGAGAAATTCCGTAACGCAATTTTATGAATTCCGGGGCTGATGGAAAATCCTGATTGTATTCTGAGAAGACTGAAAAAACAGAATCCTACATTGAAAACGGGAGCTGGATGGATTCATTCTCGAGAAGAGAAGTTTACACCGAGAGGATATAATTTGATTTTGGAGATTCCAGAGAGTTCTGTGAGAGTTCTTGGCGAAATAATAATACCTTCGAGCGTAATTTGTCTTGACAAAAAAGGTAGGAATCCGATTTTCCTAATAAGAGTCATTAGTTAGGTAAAATACAAAAAGATTAGGGAAAGTTTTTTTTTTTGCATTTTGCGAACAATTTATTTAGCTGGACATGAAGAAATACATATTATTTTTAATACGAACGTCTTCAGTTTCATTAATTTTGTACACGTTTAGTTTCAATATAATTTTAGAGATAAGTTTGTTCAAGTATGCTTTCAAAAGTAATTTTGTACTCGATTCTAGAATGAATGAGATTCTGTGAATAAAAGAGAAATTGAAGTGAAACTGATTGTTTATTTCATTTAGCGCTAGAATTTTTTAGACAGAAAGTTTAAGCTATGAAGAAGTTGAAGAAAACATTAAACTAAAGATAATTTATTAACATTTATTTCTCTGTGTTCAATTAAAATATATTCAATTTTCTTTGAATATTTTTATTGTTGAAAATGTATTCTATTAGAGAATTAACAAAAATATTTGATAAACAAATGCAAAAATCGGCTTGATGGATAGCGGTGAAATCATAAAGAAACCTGCTACTACAGATGTCAAGGTAAGTATTTTGCTGAATTAATTCCACTATTTCATCATTTACTTTATTTGGAAACAGGGCTATATCAATTCTTTTTCCCAATTTTATTCATTTAATACATTATTTTTAATGATCAAATCTTTAGACAATTTATTTTTTTTATCAAATGGAAATTATATTTTACGTTCGTGTATAATAATAAAACATCTTCAAATTTTTTTCCAACTCAATACATTTTTTTTTAGTTTTTTCAGTATCATTTTTTTTAACTTTTGTAAAATAAGGAAAGAAAATTGTTTTTTAAATTAAGATTGAAAAGAAATCCATTTAATCATGAATAATTTTTGCAAAATAAGCAAGAAAAAGATTCATAATTAAAAAATAAACTTCCAAAACAACCTCACTTTTCGGCTCATTAGAGACAAGAATAACATAATGAAAAAAGAGGGAGAAAAACGGAAAAAGTCAACTAAAAACCAACCTCTCACTTTTTCCTTTCTCCGTCCTTTTTATACTACGAGGGGACCAACATGTTTCGAGGCCAATTTAGACCTCCTCATCAGGGATTATTTATAGGGAATAACTAAAGGTATGACAAAATTAATATACCTGTAAAGAAAATATTTCAATCAGTATTAATTAAAAATTGATTAAGTTTAATGTAATAAAAGAATTTGTTTACATAGTTCAATATTTTTTTAATGGAAAACTGGATGTGATAATTTAAGGGCTCTATTAATCAAATTTTTAATAATTCCTATCTTATTTTGAATAGAGTGATTTGAGAGAAAACGAACTGTTCTTCCTGAACAAATCGTTTTCCTATGCCAGTCAGTGATAATATGTCTTTCATCGGTTTTAATTAAAGTCAAATCCAGAAAATTTAATTTTCCTTCAGTTTCAATTTCAACAGTAAATTGTAATCTTGGGTGTATACTATTAAAAGCTTTAAGGAGAGTGTTAACATTATTTTTATGTACACTAAGTACTGAATCATCAACATATCTTGCATAAAAATCAATATTAAAATCAATTTTTTGGAAAACTTCATTCTCTAAATCCTCGATAACAATTTCAGCTAAAATAGGAGACAAAACTGATCCTATAGGAGTTCCAAACTTTTGTTTATAAAAATTATTATTAAATTTGAAATATACTGAATGAAAAACATATTTTATAGCATCAAGAAATTGTTTTTTCGGAATTTTGGTATTAATTTTAATAAAATCCCAACGTTTTTGTATGGAAATTTCAACTCTTTCGTAAGGGATATTTGGAAACATAGCTATTGCGTCAAAAGAGACAAATATGTGATCTCAAGGTATTATTACATTGTCAATAATTAGTTTTAAGAAAGAATGCCTATTTTTAATTGATAATCTGAACAAAAATGATTTAAAAGCTTTTTAAATTAAATATATTTGTAGGCCAAAAAAGTACGTAAAAACATTCACTATACGATTCTAATCCCATATAGAAGGATCTATACTCTACAAATCAATTTCATGATTTTTACATTTTAATTTTCAAAAAAATATTTCGCAAAAAAATTGTACACAATATTTTGCTTATTAGAGTATTTAATTTGTAGCAATGCCACGCTGAAAAAACCAGTTCTCGTCAGATCACTGAAGTTAAGCAGCATTGGGCGCGGTTAGTACTTGGATGAGTGACCATTCGAGAATACTGTGTGCTGTTGGCATATTATGGGTGTGGTGAGCCCAAACTTGTAGTTATTTATAACTACAAGAAAACTATCCACCTTGAAACACTACCCGAATCGGGTAGTGTCACGCCTACCCTGAAAGGGAAATGGCTTAATGTTATACAATATGCACGCCACAGCTGCAGCGCGCGGGAAACATTGCATTTCCACTTAATAATATACAAATATAAAACAAGATTACTATGATATCAATTTTAAATTCTTTAGTTTAATCGCTTACAAAAATAATTTGAAGGACATGGTTTTATTTTTCATGGAAAATTTTTTTATTTGTTCAGTTTCAAACATGTATCAGTATCAAATTAGTAATTTTGATTGTTTCATTTTTTTCATTCTTTTTCATTATTTAAATGTTATGTATTCTATTTCAGTCATTTGAATTGATTGGAATGCTTTCAAACTTCTTAAAATCCTTTTAAATTCTTTTAACTTTCTTGAAATCTTTTAAATTCCTCTGGATTCCCTAAATTCCTTACCATATTTTTAAATCGTTGGAAATCCTTCAATCATCTGAATTCTTTAAATTCGTGTAATTCCCTGAATAAGTGGAATTTTCTGAATTCCAAGGACTTTAAAATAATGCAAAGAACTCAGGGATTTCAGAGAATTCAGAATATTTAAGGAATTCAGTTGAATTGAGATAAATAGGGAGAATTCAAGAAATTAATGGAATTTCAGGGATTTATAATATTTAAGGAATCCGAGGGATTCAGAATATTCAAGGATCTCAGAGAATTCAAGGAATTCTGAATATTTAAAAATTTTAGGAAATTCAGAGAATTTCAGGGATTTTAGAGCATTTAGGAAATTCGGTAAATTAAGAGAATTCAGAATATCCAAAGAATTCAGAGAAATCAAGGATTTCAGTATATTCAAGGAATTCAGAGCTCTTTAGAAATTTAGAGAATTAAAGAAATTCAGAAAACATCCGAAGAATTAAAAAATTCAAGGAATTCAGGGAACTAGGAATATGTAGCAAATTCAAGGATTTTAGGGAATTCGGAGAATTTGAGGGATTTCATGGTATTTCGGGAATTTGAGGAATTTGGAAAATCAATGGAATTCAGAATATTCAGGGGATTCAGAGAATTCATCAAATTTCAGGGATTTCAGAGCATTTGAGTAGTAGTAGTATACCATTAAGCCATTTCCCTTTCAGGGTAGGCGTGACACTAACCGATTCGGGTAGTGTTTCTAGGTGGATAGTTTTCTTGTAGTTATAAATAACTACAAGTTTGGGCTCACCACACCCATAATATGCCAACAGCACACAGTATTCTCGAATGGTAACCCATCCAAGTACTAACCGCGCCCAACGCTGCTTAACTTCAGTGATCTGACGGGAACTGGTTTTTTCAGCGTGGCATGGCCGTTGGCCATAATTCAAGGAATTCAAATAATTCGGAAAATTGAGAATATTCAAGGATATCAGGGATGTCAGAGAACTGAAGGGATTCGGAGATTTTAAGAACTTAGGGAATCTGCCAAAGTTTCATTGCTCTAGATATAAAAACTCTTAATTTTGAAGAAATAAATTAAAATTTTTAATTTGTACTATTTTATTAAAAAAAAGAAATTTAAAGACTCTATTTCTGCTTGAAATTAAGAAATTGGAATTGGAATAGGTTTTCATAATTTCGTTATTTTTACTGAAACTGATATTAGAAGTCAAGATGCCTTTTTCTTTATTCTAAGCATAAAAAATGAAAAACTTATTAACTGTAACGTAAAAAAAATTAAAGAAACAGTAAGTCAAATATTGAATATTATTATTTTTCGTTTACGCTTATAGAGCATAATTTCTTAAGTGTACCCACCCCGAAATAAAAAGTTGTCTGATCGGGCCAAAAATTGGACCAAATATAGTCCTATTGGGTAGTACTTCTGATTTAAAAGAATTGATTTTTGGGTTTCTAATGGAAAGCCTTATTTTCAAACATTTCTAACTTTTTTCCTGATGCGTCAAACAAAATTTTACGTCAAATGTTTTCGATAGTTCTTTTCACCATTTTTTAGATGATGAAAAATTTGTTTCCAAATTCAAATTTCACCATCATTTTTAAAAATCGAAACATTGAATTTTTTCAAATTTTGACACTTTTAATTTGTTTGCAAATAACTTAGAAAGAAAGCTGAGGTTTTTTCCTATTACACCCTCCATTTTCAGATTGGCAAATTACTTTGTCTTTGAGTAATGAAACGATGCATGTAATGGGGGTACAATTTTTGGGCTTTTGATGCAAAGCCTTATTTTCAAACGTTTGTAACTTTTCTCCTGTTGCCTCAAACAAAACTTCACTTAAAAAGTTTTTAATAGATTTTTTTACCATGCTTCAGGTAAAAAAAAAATTGTGAAAAAAAAAACAGGAAAAAAATTCAGCTTCCTTTATAAAATATTTTCAAAAACATAAAAAGTTTCGAAACTTGAAAATAGTCGAATTTATTTTTGGTTTTCGAAAATGGTGGTGAAATTTTAATTTTGTTCAAAAAATTTGTTTGACCTAAAAAACGGTAAAATCTATTGAAAACATTTTACATTAAATTTTGTTTCACGCATCATGAAAAAAGTTACAAATGTTTGAAAATAAGGCTCTCTATCAAAAACCCAAAAATTCTACTCCCTCCACTGAAATAAATATTTGTCGAAATAATAGTATATTACATCACAAGTAGGGTTAGGCACGTCTTTACACGGGGAGGTCAATGTTCGCAGGACGAGTTTCTGGTCGTCATTGCGAACATTGAATTCCACGTGAAGACGTGTGTAACCCTAGGAGTGATGTAAGATATTTTGTTAAAAACGACCATGATATGAGACTGTATAGCCCCCAGATGAGTGAGCGTTAGATAGCCCTTTGCCGAAATGGTGCGAGAACGTCATATGAAGTGATTTTTTCTTGATAATGATGATGATCACTTACCGAACATTCTTCTGTTTTGTTTCCTCTATCTCTCGAATTTCTCGCAGGCCGATAATTGAAGGTTTCACGGATTCTGCTATTGTTGTAGATGGAAACATAAGATTGATGTGGGAGCCATATGTGTTTAACTGTGATTGGTAATGTCGTATGGGGCGAGATTTGAAAGTAGTTCGTTCCGAGGTAAAGTTTTATATATATATATATATATATATATTAGGGTGACCCGAAAAAAACACTTTTGGGTTTTTCAGGAGTGAAGGGCAAATAACGGTA
>CAKNYM010044938.1:0-12223 GCA_932195095.1 Andricus curvator | reverse complement strand
CCGAGGGGTGTCTCACTCAGGATTCAAATGAAATCGTTCGAACAAAGTAAACGAATTCGTACGAATCCTAACGATTTTGATGAATTCTGATATTGACGAACCAGAATCCTTTTTTTGGAATCGGGAGCTCCGACGCTGTACAGTCACAGCGTTGCGGAGCGTTGGATCTACGAATTGGTTCAGAGTCCCACAAAGTTTGACGAATCCGACGAATCCAAGCAGTGACTGCGAAAAGCGGAGTCGTACATTGCGTATAACGTACGAGTGACGCACTCACTGCTTAAATATTTCTTTTTTTCCTAATGACTTCTGAACATTAAAAACTATTTAAAGAACATTTATAAATTATTTCAAGTTAAAGGGACAATAGGAATACTAAGGATGAAAATTAATATAAGAATTTAGTAATTAATATAGTAATGAATTATTACAATTTGATTAATTCTGGAGTAAAAGAAAATGATGTTGATTTTGTCCTTAATTTTCAACGTGTGAAAATTAATTGATAAATTTAATTGATTTATTAATGTTTAACTGCAAATTGTTTTATTAATATTTAATAGTAAAATACCTTGAACATATATTGGGAAATAATTCTGTTCTTAACATTTTGCTACCACCGAGGCTACCACACTATAATTTCTCAGCTTTTTTTACATTTTCAAAGAGATAAGAAAAATTAGATTATGGGAAAAACTTATTTTGAAGAATTCGAAAAAAATTTAGAATCTTTTTAATAATTTTGAAATATTTTGGTAATAAATTGTTTTAAATGTTTCTCCTAAGAAGATTTTTGATATTAATAAAAATGTTAGCTTTGATTTCAAAAACAAAGGAAATAAAGAAAAATTTGATATAGTAAGTATGTAAGTAAGTATACCATTAAGCCATTTCCCTTTCAGGGTAGGCGTGACACTACCCGATTTGGGTAGTGTTTCTAGGTGGATAGTTTCTTGTAGTAAATAACTACTACTAGTCTGGGCTCACCACACCCACGATGTGTCAAGAGCACGTAGTATTCTCTAATGGTCACCCATCCAAGTACTAACCGCGCCCAACGCTGCTTAACTTCAGTGATCGGACGAGAACTGGTTTTTTCAGCGTGGTATGGCCGTATACCAAAATATAAATACTGAAAAATTTTAAAAATCGCTCTTAAATTTGACTATTAAGGATTGCCATTCACAGATACATTCTTTTAATGTTGAAATGAAACAAATTATTGAGAAATTAAATCAACAATTTCCCTCCTTTATTATCAAGGAATGTTTTGAAAGGGAAACAAAACTTAATAAAATCGCCCTTAAGGATAATAGAAAACATGATCGAAAATTTTTAAACATTGTTAATGAACAAGGAGATGTACAAAAACTGCATTTAAATATTCACTCCGTTCTTTTTCATGATCAACCAGACCCTTGGATTCTGAATATTTCTAATGTAATTATTGCACACAGAGTTATTGACATTTTGAGATTAGGTGATGGTTTTAGCAACAACTTTGGGGGAAAAAATACCTTCAACTACTTGAAATAATTAAAGACATTGAATCAAATATTAAAAAAATACCTGAGAATAAAATTGATGAATTTAGATCACAATTTATGGGTTTATCGAATGATCTTTTAAATAATGATAATCCAAAAACTTGGTTAGAAAAGGAATTGAATGAGGGTTTAATTGAAAAAAAATTTTCTTAAAAAATCATCCAGAATTAATGATCACTAAATCAGACAAAGGAAGTATTACAGTAGCGATTCATAGGGATGTTTATATTAAAAAATGTTGCATATCTTTAATGATGAAGATAGTTTTCAATTGATTCCTAATAATCCCACCATAATGCTTCAAAAAGGGACTTTTAAAATTGTAGACAGAATGAGAACTAATAAATATTTAGGTAATAAATATTGAAAGATGTGATATTGATACATCGAGTACTAATCACTCATTAGCCTATGGACTTGTTGAAGCTCACAAAGATCACTACCCTCTACGACCAGTTATTTCAACAATAGGTTCCGCAACTAGAAAAATGAAAGAATTATTGAGTCAAATTATTAAAACATCAATACAAATCTCAAAAACATCAATTAAAAATACTCATACTTTTTTAAAACTAATTTTGAAAATGTGATAATATCTTTAGACCATATATTTGTCTCTTTTGATGTAATAGCTATGTTTCCAAATATCCCTTACGAGAGAGTCGAAATTCCCATACAAAAACGTTGGGATTTGATTAAAATTAATATCAAAATTCCGAAAAAAACATTTTCTTGATGCTGTAAAATATGTGTTTTGTTCAGTATATTTCAAATTTAATAATAAATTTTATAAACACAAGTTTGGAACTCCCATAGGATCTGTTTTATCTCCTATTTTAGCTGAAATTGTCATGGAGGATTTAGAGAATGAAGTTTTTCAAAAAATCAATTTTAATATTTATTTTTGTGCAAGATATGTTGATGATTCAGTACTTAGTGTACATAAAAATAATGTTAACACTCTTCTTAATGATTTTAATAGTATACACCCTAGATTACAATTTACTGTTGAGATTGAAACTGAAGGTAAATTAAATTTTCTAGATTTGACTTCATTTAAAACTGATGAAAGACATATTATTACTGACTGGCATAGGAAAAAGATTTCTTCATGTAGAACACTTAGTTTTCTTTCAAATCACTCTATTCAAAATAAAATAGAAATCATTAAAAATTTGATTGATAGAGCCCTTAAATTATCACATCCAGTTTTCCATGAAGAAAATATTGAACATTGTAAACAAATTCTTTTTCTTAACCATTACCCTTTTGAATTCATTGAAAAACATGCGCATAACAGAATAAAAAATATATAAAAAACAAAAACAATGATCAAAATAAAATAAACAGAGAAGATAACAATACATTTGATACTGTCGTTCTTCCATATTTTGGTAAAATCTCGAAGATTTGGAAATCAATATTGGGAAAATTAAGTTTACATACTACTTGTAGAGTTCCTTTTAAGAGCAATATGATTTTAAAATTAGGAAAAGATAGATATGAAACGCTAGACAAAAAATGTGTTATTTACACAATTAATTGTAAAGATTGCAATGCAGTTTATGTAGGGCAGACAAAAAGAGCTCTTAGACTTAGAAAAAATGAACATGAAAATAATTTTCGCAGAAGTCCTAGATATCACTCAGCCCTTTCAAAACATAAGGTTACACATGGTCATGACTTTAATTGGAATGATATTAAAATTCTTTATCAAGAAAGAAATCAGAAAAAGAGAGAATTCATGGAGATGTTATTTATAACAGAGAAGGTAACAAGGCTATTAATTTAAAAAGGGACCTCTCAACATATAATAAAGTATGGGATAGAGTAATTAATTGGTTAAAGTAATTTTCTTTGACTAGATAATAGAAAAATTTTCTTTTCTATTAAACAATCAATTTCTCAATTATTAATTTTGATTATATTAAACTTAATTAATTTTGAATTAATATTTTCTTCACAGATTATATTAATGTTTCATACCTTTAGTTATTCCCTATAAATAATCCCTGATGAGGAGGTTTGAATTGACCTCGAAACATGTTGGTCCCCTTGTAGTATAAAAAGGACGGAGAAAGATAAAAGTGAGAGTTTGATTTTTTGGTTGACTTTTTCCCTTTTTCTCCCTGTTTTTCCATTATTTTATTCTTGTCTCTAATTAGCTGAAAATTGAGGTTGTTTTGGAATTTTATTTTGTTAATTATGAATAATTTTTCTGCTTATTTTGCAAAAATTATTCGTAGTGAAATGAAATTCTTTTCAATCTTAATTTAAAAAAATGTTTAAATAGAGACACTAAACATATGATTCTTTCCAATCTGCAGGGTTTGCTTATAAATAATTTTAAGATTTCTTTAAATCGACTTTACATAGTTTTACCCCAATTTTTTGTAACAAATATTTTCTTTTATTTAATATGAAAAAATAATTTGTATAATAAGTATGCATTGAATTTTAGTGAAAACATTTTTTTTAGAAATGTATTTAAATATTTTGGATTGTTTTCTTTTCCTAATTGGAAAATTTAATAATCCTAATAGATTGATCTTAGAATCACCTACAAATGGTTTAGGTTTAATTGTAAAAGAAGAATTTTAAGTTTTGAATTTTGCAAAATGTGTGAGGACAAAAATATCGAGGACTTTGAGACAATTCTTTTAATTTCTCAGAATTCAAAAAATTTTTAGGTAAACTCAATTATACAGGGCGTCAAAAGAATGAAAAAATATTCTTAAGATTCATGAGAAAATTTAAAATGATTTTTTTCTTAATGAATTCTAATATAAAATTGAAAAAGAATATAAAGCATTTTAAATTATTTCCTCAAATTTTGAGAAAGAGTATGTAAAAGATTTAAAAGCAAAATTTTGCCACAATACATAATTTTAGCAGAAATTTGAGTAAGTGTAGGAGATACTTAGAAGTTTTCGCACGATTCAAAAATAATAAAAATTGATAAGATATTTTAGGAATTTTGAAAGGTTTCATGAAAATAAAAAAAGTCTTTAGGTTCCTAGGAAAAATTAAAATAATTTTTCATGCCGAATAATTAATTTCAAGAGAAGATTTAAAAAGATTTCAAGACATTTTAAAAGATTTCTAAAATTCTCAAAGAAGAATCTGAAAGATTTTAAGACAATTTCTAAATGTTGCAGAACTAAAAAACATCACGAAAAATTTGAATAATTCAAAAATATTAGAAGGTTTAAAAAATTTGAAAGGATAAAAAAAGGAATTTCTTAAGATTTATGGGAAAATTTTTCAGGATTTTTTATTTTGAAAAATTAACTTTAAGGGATTTTTTATTTCTTCCAAACTTCTAAATGTCCTGAATATTTTTTTAAAGGCTCGAATTTTTCCAAATATTTTTTAGAATCCTGTAAAATATTCTCTTTTTATATCTTCTAGATTCTTTTTTAACACATCTGAAATATTCAAAAATATTTTTTAATTTTTTTAAGAATCTTATAAAATGTATATTTATATAAGTTTAAAAACAAACTGATAATACGTCTTTTGTTGTAAGTAATTTCAATATTTGTGACTAAAAAAAATGTTAAAAGCTTTCAGTGTTACATCAAAATGTTGTTTTATTTATTTCTACACAATACTTCATCTTAAAAAACCTTTTTTTTTATTTAGAAAACCTTTATTATGTTTTTAAACATAATACAAAAAATGTTACGGAACTGTAGTAAGGGAGGGGGGGGGGGTCTGAAGGAAATGTTACGGTCTGTTACACGGGAATGGGTATCTATCGGTATTAAAATGAACATCAACACCGGCGGGAAAAAAGAACAAAGCTTTCATTCTGTGGCGAACATCTGATAAAAAATTTATATTTAATAAAATTGATAATAATTATTTAAAGTATATAAAATTTAAATTTAAGATAAGAAACTTATTTTCCGTTTTTGACCCTTCTACAAGAGTAACTTTTTCGTCAAATCGATTAAGAGTAATATATTTTATATTATTTTTAGCAAGATTATTTTGATTTAGGCCTTCTAAATATTTAATTTCATCAAGCCAATTATCAAATTTTATAACCATGCATACTGCGCAGGTCCGAGAGTTGTCCGGTCGCGCGGTCGTTGCGGGGACTCCGCTCGAAATGCCTACGAATTCAAGCATGAATCCCAATGATTCCCAGCGGTTCCACTCTAAGTCGGTACGGACTGCTACGAATACTTAACGATTTCATCAAAAACCATCGGACTTGTACGGATTTTCCGTTTTCAAACGATTTCACGAATTGGTGCCTTCACTGATGATTTCCTACTTTGATTTTTACGGCATACATTGCCTTACCCGAATCCTTACAGATTGCCATCTGATTTCTGACGGAATAAGCCGTGATTTTTTGAGTGAGACGCCCCTCGGTAAAAACATTTCAATTATTAATTTCTTAAATTAGGTGCTACCACATACATTTTGATTGATTCCGAGTTTATTTCGATTGTTTCTGGAAAGATAAAGAAAAATGGAAAAAATTGACATTTTTTCACTTTATTTGGTAACAAAATAGTGCAATTAAAAAGATATTATATAAACAATCAGTTCTCATAATTCGCTCTAGAATATTTGTTGAAGTAATTTAAAAAAATCGATTAAGAATTGTCGGCTCTAGGCTGTTTTGGAACAAATTTTGACGTTTTGCCCCACTGTGTGGCGGTTAGGGACAGGTGGGTATTATAAATAACGCCCGTGTTTGTGAATTTGTATATTAATTTCGTACATCAACTGGCTCTTTTATGTTGAAAAAATAGGGCTTAAATGTAATTTCTGTTTCAAAATATGTATCATAATGAGTAATGATGAAAAAACAGGTTTGATGCGAATACAGATGGAAAAGTATTTGGCAAAAATTCAGTATTTACAGTATATATTGAAAAACAAAAATGAAAAAATTATTTTGTAAAAGGTAAAGTATTTTTTAAAGCTTTTCATATCATTAATTGGTTTTATAAACATTATACATATAGTAAAATTGATTAAATTTTTCAACATCACGTACAGGGCACAACAACACTGTATGTATTTCAGGAAGCGAGAGAAGATGATTGGGTTTTGCCACATACCTTACTTTGATCGATATAATTTATAGGACATTTAATACAAATCCCGCCATCATAACCCAGTCTCTCCTAGTTGTTATACATCATTCCAGTGATAAATTTCACATAAATATACGAGGTTGAAAAAAGAAAATTAAATATAACTCGGGCACCAACAATTTTCGGCCCGGAACTGGTCATTTCTCACAAGCGCTAAGAATTTTCTTGGCTAGTATATTAGGACCGTTTCGAACGATACACTCAGAGTGCGACATTCTGCGTTAGCAAAGTGCGCTAGAGGTAGGAAAATGTCAAGTAAAGCTCTGGAATTAGGTTTGTGTGCGTTAAATAAATCAAGAATACGTTTCTCGTGCATTAACTGCTTCATAACCTAGTAATTTAAATAAAAGTCCACAAATCTTGGTGCTCTGCTTCGTGCTACGAACCTTTTTTATTTTTCCGTGAAGACATTGGAAAAATGGACCAAAGGGGGCCTAAATATAATATAAATTAAGCCCTCTAAAGGGCCTCCTGAAACCTATTAAGACCTACATTTAAAGGCCTAATCTTCAAGCTATATTTCAGTTTAAAATCTCTAACCAGAAATAAAATAATTAATTTTTACATTTGTAGCTCTACTGATTAAAATAATAATTAAATTGAAGTGGAAAAATTGCCATTTGTAAAGTACATGTTAAAGAATACTAATGAATTTTTTCAAATTTCTGATGTATTGAAAGTTGAGGGCAATTTCTCTTGTGTTTTCACAAATTTTCTGCCACACAACAATTTTGACAAACATCAAACTGACATAATTTTACAAGTAAAACCTTGAAGATGGTCTTTGACACGAAATTCTGTGATTTTTTCTCGCCGAGTAATAATTCTTCAAAGCCAGGTGTCATGACTTTTTGTCCCAACTTTAAGTTTATTATAAAATGACTTTGTTCAATTCAACAGATTAAATAACGGTGATTTGGAGCCATTTTTGAAGATTCTTCATTTCTACCTTAGAGTTATTGGCGCATTTGGCTGTTTAAAGTTTTTTTTTTACTAAAGTCTTGCACACATATCGAGTCCTTTCGCTATGATTTTTTGAAAAAATTTATGTTTTTGAGGATCGGATTCATTGTTCTCATTTTTTTCTCCTATGTATTTATTTTTCGTTTCTATAGCTTTTTTTACTCGTTTTAAATCAAGATTGATAAAAAATATTTCACCAATTCATTGCATTTATATATTTTGATGCTTTTTACTTAGTCAATGAAATTATATTCGAAATTAATCAATTGTATTCAATTTCCTGTGAAGCAATAATTACATTCGAATTATTTTAAATATTGAAAATCTAAAATGAATAAAAATGTTCAGTGTATTTAATTATATGAATTTATAACTGCAGCGTATTTCTTCAAATTGTCGTTGAAAAATGGACGTCTTCGATAGTAGATATTACAAATACAATAAATTATTTCTAAGGTCTATTGGATGCTGGGCTTATGATACAGGCTTAGAAAAGCACTTTTTTCAAGCTTCAGCTCTACTTTCACTTCTGGGTTCCCTGCTACCCCAGGTACTTTTAATAATAAAAGTATGGTTTGCAGCAATGATATTCTTTTCTTTTTTTCATTTTTCTCACTACTACTACTACTACTATCACTACTACTAAAGTTACTATTTTTCAATATAAATTAAGAATTTTTCTGTGTTTAGCTTTTATTTATCTACTTTAACCGGAGTGATGTAGATACAATTCTTCAGTGTGGACCGGCTGTTCTTGTAATCGCAACTGCCACACTTCAATTTATTATGTATCATCTTTCCAAAAACAAAGTAAGTTTTAAACTATTATATAACTTAATTTTGCACCTTTTTACATAAGAATCAAATCATTGCATACCTCGATTGATAAAATGATGTAATCCTTTAATCTGGATAATTTGTAGCTGTGGAAAATGCTGGAAACCGTAAAAAATGATTGGGATGTACGAAAAGAACGATTGGAACTAGAAATTCTAAAAAAATACGGAGAGTCTGCAAGGTTTTATTGCTGGTTATTTTTAGGTAAATATCCAAAGACGAAACTAAATAATAATAATAAAAAAATTAGTGAAAGTAGGCGACGAGCGCCTACATGAAAGGGTTTCGTAGCCTATTAGGACGTTAATTATTTAAGTCTTTACATAATCTTAAAACAAAATGTTTTTTAATTTTGTGAAAACAATTTTTTGAAGAAAAACATGTTATTGATGAAAAATTGCTTGAAAAAATTGATTAAAAAAAAATTTTTTGAAAGAAATTTTTGAAAAAAAATTTTATTAAAAAAAAAATTATGCATAAAAAATGTTATGGAAAAAAAAAATTTTAATTGAAAAACTGAAGAAGTAAATTTTGTTGAAAAAATTTTTTAAAATTATTTTTTGAAATTATTTTCCTTAAAAAAAAAACTTAATTAAGTCGTTGAAACCTCACCATCGCAAACATTCCCTCCCCTACTACACCTACTTTCCCCTCCCCTCACTTTCCCTCCTTTGGAAAAAGTACGACGGACGGACGGACACCCGACCGAAACTATAAGAGTTTCAGCCCGTGGCTGCGAAACCCTAAAAATAAGTCAATAATAAAAATAATAATAAATAATAAGTCAATATCAACAATTTTAAAAGCTTCAACTCAATAGGCATTTGACATAGTCCGTGGCCTGAAGGGGGGGGGGGGCTCTTGTTTTACGTCCATGTTAATGTTACATACACTTCCTACAGAAAAATCTTTACATAGAGTTAGGGGGAAGGGGAGTCAAAATAGTCAGAATCAAGTGTTACGTATTTTTTTAACAGCCCCTAACTGTACTTTGTGATAATACAGTACACTAATTTAATTGGGGGAAAGGTACCCACAGGGAGCCAGAAAAATTTAAACACGTATAGATGTAAATTTTTTACTAACCATATGTAGATGAAGTCTAATCCTTTGTGTAATTAAAAGGTAGAAAGATAAAAGGCGTAAATATAACACAGTAATACATATTTAGTGATTATGACAAATTTTATTGAATAATTTATTCGATAATCCGTTTGATTCTTTGTGCACAGGAAAACATCTGTGGACAACTTTCCCCTACAGAACTTTAATTTCACTGGTCTACAAAATGTCACCTTAGTTTTTTATAAGATACTTTTAATCTAATGCGAAATTATATAGATCAAGTTTTTTTAAAACAAAACCGGATGCATTTTCGATGTATTTTCTAATACTGAACCCAACAACATATTTTCCGGCCAAACAGTTGAATATTTTGATCTACTTTTTTGCAGACGTGATCCAAATAACATTCTCTTTTTTTCTCGAAGCTATGTTTTAGTCAAGCTGTTTCTATCTTATTTTAAAGTTTAAAAAGTGCAATTATAATGCGCCTGAATTGTGAAATAAAAAAGTGTATTTCAATTTTCTTTAATCCAAATGATAAAAAAGATTTTATGTCATAAAAGTGATATTATTATAACGACCACAACACGCAACTGTTTCCTTAAACAGAAATAATTGGTTTGAAATGTGCAGAAAGATACGAGTGTAACAAGTGAGGAATTAAATCCTTCTTATTTGAATGCCTTGCATTCTTCGCAAAGAAGGGCTTTGTCGGTAAGACAGATTTTCGTTGTACTGCATATATGGCCAGGTCAATATTTCATTTGAACAGACCGTGTCAAATGCAGATGCAGAAAAGTCATTTCCTAAAATTAACAACATTATAATATAAGTTTTTATTTTTCTCATACAAATAAATAAGTGAAGAAAAGCGTCATATGTTTATGACTTTAACTCAATTTCGCTAAAAAATGTAGATACATACGTCTTACACCATTTGTACGACATGGCACGTGTATGTTCTGCAGAAGGAGAGGAGATGTAATGCTATAGTTTTGCATCAATAATGTTTTTTATTTCTCTAAGTTAATTTCAATTCTGAAGAGGCTACTCTTCATTTTCTTGTAAATCAATTTTTAGACAATAATTCCTCAGTAATACATATTAACATAAATTTATTGACTATGGACCGCCTTACACCGTACTCTAGTCCCAGGCTTAAACTGCTTAACTGGGGACATAGTGGGGATAAACGTAACTGGTCATTTCCCAATTTTCCAAATTTATTCAATGAACAGTTTTATTTTGGATTAAAGAATCTCGAAAATGAATGATTTCAGATTAAAATTTTGAAAATAGAACAATTTCAAAATATTCAAAATTGAATACTTTGATTTCACATTAAAATTTTGAAAACTGGATCATTTAAAATTCAGAGAAATTGAAATTCAATTATTTTTAATTAAAGGCGTTTAAAATTGAAAACTTTCAAATTTAAATAATTTTCAATTCGAAGCGATTAAAATTGGATAATTTGAAATTGAAAACTATATTGCATAAATTTGGCTGAGATCAAAAAATAAATTGAATTGTTCTAAAAAAAACGTTTAAAATGAAGCAATTTTAAATGTGAAACCTTAAAAGATTGAAAATGAAATAATATCTACTACGGAACGTTAAACATTAAATGAATTTGAACCTAATTTAAAACTGATAAAATATTTAATTACCAAGAATTGTGATATTAAAATTTTTTTATACTTTAAATTACAATGCTTTTCATTGTTTCATTTACCTCTCATGCTTTAAAGTTAGGCCTCAGCTGCGCTTATCCCCACTTGAGCAGTTTAAGTATGCAACTAGTGTACGGTGTAAGGCGGCACCACATTGCTTTAGAAACCAAATATTGGTGATCGCGCCTTCTACCTGTCACACAAATTGTAATTGTGTTTGTTGGTCGGGCTTATTATGTCTCTAAAATTAATTTATTATTTGTGAGTGACGAATGTAGCAACACCATCGCCAAATAAGCCTTTTGATGATTCCGACGTCGTAAAGTGCGTAGGAATCTACTTTGGAAATTGGGATAGTAAACGACGTAGTAGACGATGTCATTTCCGACCTGGTTTCCGTCGTAGTTATCTTCCATCAGGATTTAGTGAATTATTTGGTGTAAATAGTTTGTTTACTACTCGGTGGGTTTCCTATCACCACTACGTAGCGCGTCCTCAGGTTGCGGATAGAGGAACGGCCCGTAAGGCTGAACAGCCCCCAAGGTTAACTGCGAATACAAGAATAAGCAGTCGCGGACAGCCGATAGGAGCCAGTCGTGGGTGTGGTGAATCTAGCACTGGTAAAAAATAGGTACACGACAACCATGGCTTGGGGGGACCCACCCATTCGCGTTCATACACAATGGGTGGGTTCTGGCAAGCCAAGGTGCAGCGTGTACCCACCTAGAAACTCTACCCGAACCAAAACTAAAAATCTTGTAAGGGAAAAATCCTGCTGCCCATTGGACACTGCAGCGATGACACTGCCCGCAAGGGATGTGTGGAATGATTCGCCTGCATAGGGCCAAAGGGGTATTGATGCCAGTAGGCGCGCTGCCTTGCAGGGGGACGTTAGGGTACGAGGATGAAACTGTAATGTGTCTGACGACAAGTTGACATGGTCCTTGTCAGAGTCGGAAAGCTCCCATACTTAGACCTAGGGAGGTATGGGGGTTATCACTCCTGGGACAGTGGACTC
>CAKNYM010044936.1:21060-95100 GCA_932195095.1 Andricus curvator | reverse complement strand
AGAGATCCTCACATGTTAAATCTTTTTGAGGTTTTCCAGGAATTAATGTAATGGTTTTCTACTCAGTTTTATAATAATATTTAATACATTTTTCAAAAATTTCCGCTTACAATAAATCAAGGACTGCACAGTATTTCAAGATTTTTTCTTACACATCCGGAAGTATCTACAAAAATTTCAAAACACTCAATTTTTCCAACGGTCAAAAATGAAACGCACTTGTAATTTGACTCTTCTCAAGCATCCCTTTGTCCAAAAAGGAAAAAGTATCAGTCTGACTCGAGTGTCTCAAGGAGCCAGTCGACTATTCGAAAATAAGGAAAGAACCAAATATAAAATTTTACAGTTTGATTATTTTTCTATAAACTTTGTTTCTGCATACAAAAATATTCATAAAAGATTTTATAACCGCGTGACTAAAGTGTAATTTGGAATTTGACAGAAAATGGAATTACATGCAATCTGTTTTGAAAAGATGAGTTTTTCTTTATTTTATACCAATTTATATTAATTTCTGCTGAATTAAAATTTTTCTTCATGTAATGATAGGATTAGGGTGGGGGAGGAGAGGGTGATCTTTAAAGATACTTTAAGGTGTTTGAAAACTCGAAAATTTAAACTGATGACGTCTCCCTTTACGCGTTATTTTCAAAGATTCCTAAATGCAGTTTTAATCTCTCCCAACAAAAAATCATAATATGCAGTTACAATTATCATAAATATTTCAATGTTTCAAGCAGGAGAAAATTTAATATATATATTTATATATAACTCTTTTTCAAATTAAAAGAGCCTTTTTTGAAGGAAATTATAATACTTCATGAAATTTCAAGGATTTTCAATATTTTAAGATTTTTCTGCTCGCTATTCGTAGGAATTTTCAGTTGATTTCAATGATTTCAAAGGATTTTCGAAAATTTTGGAGAGATCCTCACATGTTAAATCTTTTTGAGGTTTTCCACGAATTAATGTAATGGTTTTCTACTCAGTTTTATAGTAATATTTAATACAGTTTTCGAAAATTTCCGCTTACAATAAATCAAGGACTGCACAGTGTTTCAAGATTTTTTCTTACACATCCGACAGTATCTACAAAAATTTAAAAACACTCAATTTTTCCAACGGTCAAAAATTAAACGCACTTGTAATTTCACTCTTCTCAAGCATCCCTTTGTCCAAAAGGGAAATAATACCAGCCTGACTCGAGTGTCTGAAGGAGCTAGTCGACTATTCGAAAATAAGGAAAGAACCAAATATAAAATTTTACAGTTTGATTATTTTTCTATAAACTTTGTTTCTATATACAAAAATATTCATAAAAGATTTTATAACCGCGTGACTAAAGTGAAATTTGGAATTTGACAGAAAATCGAATTACCTGCAACCTGTTTTAAAAAGATGAGTTTTTCTTTATTTTATACCAATTTATATTAATTTCTGCTGAAGTAAAATTTTTCTTCATGTAATGATAGGATTAGGGTTGGAAAGGGGAGGGTGATCTGTAAAGATACTTTGAGGTGTTTGAAAACTCGAAAATTTAAACTGATGACGTCTCCCTTTACGCGTTATTTTCAAAGATTCCTAAATGCAGTTTCAAACTCTCCCAAAAAAAAATCATAATATGCAGGTACAATTATCATAAATATTTCAATGTTTCAAGCAGGAGAAAATTTAATATATATATATATATATTTGTATATAACTCTTTTTCAAATTAAAAGAGCCTTTTTGGAAGGAAATTTTAATACTTCATGAAATTTCAAGGATTTTCAATATTTTAAGATTTTTCCGCTCGCTATTCGTAGGAATTTTCAGTTGATTTCAATGATTTCAAAGGATTTTCGAAAATTTTGGAGAGATCCTCACATGTTAAATCTTTTTGAAGTTTTCCACGAATTAATGAAATGGTTTTCTACTCAGTTTTATAATAATATTTAATACATTTTTCAAAAATTTCCGCTTACAATAAATCAAGGACTGCACAGTATTTCAAGATTTTTTCTTACACATCCGAAAGTATCTACAAAAATTACAAAACACTCAATTTTTCCAACGGTCAAAAATGAAACGCCCTTGTAATTTGACTCTTCTCATGCATCCCTTTGCTCGGAACGGGTTACTTTTTAATAACTTAGTTACTTTTTTTTTATTATGAAGAGGTTAATTTCGGTTACATTTTTTGCCCGAAATAACGAAATGAATCAATTCATTAATCGTATTATTTGAAAACTTGTGAAAAATGTAAAAATTCAAATTTTTCCAGTAAATATGGCACTTTGGAGTCGGAAAAATCAGGGAATAACAATAAAATGATAATTAGTTCGCATGTGAAATGTATAAAAAGGGCTATCAATTGAATTATTATGAATCCTGATAAAAATTACAATTTAGCTAAAATTGCTAGTTTTTAATTAAAAATTTAAATCTTCCTTGTTGAAATATCGAACTATGTATTATATTTTTCAATGAGGATTTATCTTCTTTGGTTGAAATTCGGTTAAAAGTTGAAGAATTTTCGTTAAAACTTAATTGTTTTGTTGAAAATTCATCATTCAAGTTGAAATTCGTCTTTTTTTGTAGAAATTCCCAGGTGGAAAAAATGTTTACAAGAAAATACAACATTTCTACAACTGTAATTTTTTGTTGAAACATGTACTTTTTTGTAAAAAAATGTACAAAATTTAACAAAAAAATACAGTTAAATACAAATAGCTAATTTTTTCTTGTATTTTCTCGTAGAAAAGTAAAAGAATTTCCAATAAAGTATAACTTTCGACAATTCAAAAACTTGTATAACTTTTTGACTATGATTAAAACCATACAAACAGCCTTCATACAAAATGCTCATTCTTTTAAACGAAGAATAATCAGAAAGATGAAAAAAGAATTGATATTCTAGAAGGTACAATAGAACAAAATATAAACGCGCCTTTACTGGTTGATACAACCAAGCATGTGGAAACTCTTCAAGTAGAGTTACCAATAAAAGATCTTCAGGAATTCATATTTTTCGATAACATCGTTTCAAAGAACCCGGAGAAAATATAATCACTGGCAAGTATATCACCTATTAAAGTTGAATTATTTACGAATTTTTTCTCTTTTTTGTAAATTTGATTCACTATTTTTTAATTCTCAGGTTGCCAGATTTCGCATTAAAAAAGTAAAAACTTATTTATAATAATGGCATGTCCTGGAGTAACGTTTGTTCTGTTTCAGAAAACATTAATGATGGTTGCCACACGCCGATCGACCGACATCAAACAAGCCATCCCTAACATTCTAAAAACATTGATTGGCAAAGAAGTACAAGAAGGTTTCAGCGCAAGCGGAAGAGCGAAGAACAATTTGCCGTTCAAAACTCACACTGCTCAGTTGCAATTTTTTTGAAAATTTTGAAAAACATGTTAAATGTAAAATCTTAAAAATAGTTGAATATGTCGAACCTGAAATTTATTCAGCTTGAACGAAAGGAACATTTTTCAAAGATTCCCCTTCCTGAAATCTACGAAATGATACCATTACCAGATATTTATCTTGTGTTCGATCGATAAACATCGACTAATATTTATTCAAATAAACAAGATAAATATCTGGTAAGGGTATCACTTTATAGATTTCAGGAAGGGGGACGATTTTGAATATTGATACTCAACTGAAAAAAAGGTTTTTATAAATAAAATCTTGAAGTTCGTCAAACTAAATGCTATTTTAGTCGCTTTAATAGATTTTGATATATTTTGAAAATTTATGTTAAAAGACACAAGATATACATCTGGTAGGGGTACATTTTCATAGATTTCGAGAAGGGGGACGATTTTGAACTATGAATTGCTATTCCTACTCTACTTCGTTTCCGAGAAAAATGAGATTTTAAATCGATACAAATTATATTTCTTCAATTTTAAATATAAAATGTTAAAGTTCGTTGAACTAAATGCTAGTTTAGTCGATTTTTATCGATCTTTTCTATAGTTTTGTAAAAATTTATTGAATTAAACTATATAAACATCTGATAAGGGTATCATTTTATAGATTTTAGGAATGGAAATAATTTTGAACTATGAACTTCTTTTCGTATTTTGCGTCGTTTTCGAGAAAAAATCAAATAAATTGATAAATTAAATCTAAAATTCAAACTAAGCTTCTTACGAAAAAGGATGAGCCTGATTATTGATACTTGTTAAAAAACAATTGCAAAAAAAGTTTTAACCAAATCCAAAAATTAAATGCGAAACTGTCGGGGAAGACAGTCGTTTTCAACCCCTAAATATTCTGAATTCAAAATATATTTAGATAACAATTTAAAAATTGTTATCTATATAGAAAACAATTGCAAAAAAAGCTTCAATCCCTTTATCGGCGGGAAAGGCAGTCGTTTTATACTTCTAAACCTCATAAATAAAAAAATATATCCATTAAAAATATCTCATTTAAACTAAAATCGTGATTTGCATTTTTTTTGCACCTTTTTTCTAAAAAAATTAGTATCAATTTTCAATTTACATATACAGATTTAAATATTAAATGAAAAAACCTATAAAAATCTGTTGTCATTAGTCAAGTACCGTAATCTGTGCAGGATGGTGTGATTGATTGCTATTTAACTGAATTTCACTTCAAAATATTTTGTATAAGTGTTCGATTTTTCTTTTATTTGGTTAAAAAAATTGAAATATATTTGCGAAGAAAAGTTTTGGTAAGAATAAAATAAAATACGTCATTTTTGTCTTTTTTAACCATTACAGTTTGTTATACATAATACTGATCAAAAATGAATACAATTTCTTACAGTCATTGTGATTGATTGAGACTACTTTTTTTCATAGTCGGGATTTGATTGTGTAAAATTCGATATTTTCGATCAGTCCTATTTTTCATAGTGGTTATTTTTGTCTAAAAAAGTACTCACTTGGGTTACAATGAATGAAATTAAAATTCTTTGAGATGATTAAATTTACAACAATAATACTTACCTTTTTCTTAACACTTTGCAGATGTGCTGTTGGATTATTTTCAAAACACTTCAGATTGTGACATTACTACTGAACTGAGCACTTGGCTGGCACGAGCTCGCGACCGTGAAGGTGGTCCAAAGAATAGAGTTTAATTAAAATAATAATGTATTTATTTCATGCCATTTAAATAAACATTGGTTTACCTAGAAACGTATTTTTCATTTGCATGGCAGTATTGCGAAGCCAATGATTAGCAGTTATATATACCAATAATCCATTTCCCTTTCGGGGTAGGCGTGACTCATTCGGTGGGAAAGGGGGTGTAGATTTTCAGATTGCTCTAGAATTCTCGTAAGGACGGCTTATTATTATTTGTCTGTTTGGCTCGACCATTGGTTCCCAAGAGTGGCCCTACCATTGGTTACAAGGTTGGCCGGATGTTTCTTGCCAATATAGTACCAACCTTCAAAACTCAAAGTCGGCCCCACATTGTTGTCGAAGGTTGGGCCGGCATCATCTTAATAGATGGCCCATATATTGGTCCAAATGTCGGGCCGGCGTTGTTGTCCAAGGTTGGGCCGGCACCATCTTAATAGTTGGCCCGTATATGGGACCAAATGTTGGGCCGACGTTGAGAACCCAAAGGCGGTTGACCGTTATCATTTAGCTTGTTGGCCCGACCAGTGGCGCACAAAGTTGGAACGACCGTCCGACGGTTGGCCCGACGGTAAATTCGCACCTGGGTAAGTGTAAGTAACTTTTTCTTACAATTTTTAGGTTACGAAAACTTTAAGCGCGTTTTTCTCGAAACAACGTTTTTGCACTCTGCGCGCACGATTTCTCACAAATTTTTCAAGCGATTAATTTCAAATTTTCTACGTTTATTCTAAACATAAATATCTAAAAAGTGACGAAGCGATTCTTTAAAATTTTTATTTTATCATAGTTAAATTAACAAAAAAAGACTACAAAACACGATTTTTGGAAATTTTTTGTTTAAACTGCCGCCATTTTGTTATTTTGCAAAATAAAAAAAAATCCGCTTCGTCACTTCAGAGCTATGGTCATACTCATAAAGAAAATTTCGAATTTATTTGTTTTAGATGCTACTGACTGGAGATATCGTGCACGCAGTGGACATGCCTTTTTTTAGGCACTTTGTTTATTTTTGGATAAGACTTATACTAAATAAGAATTTTATGTGAAAAAAATTGTTTTCGTAAATTTTGAGAAAGCATAAATAAAAGCTGCACATTTTATTTATTTATAACTATCCACCTAGAAACACTACCCGAATCGGGTAGTATCACGCCTACCCTGAAAGGGAAATGGCTTAATGGTATACATAATATGAAGTAGTTGCTGAGGAAAAAATTCTTGAAAATCACCTTTTTTGCCGAGATAGTAGAATGACCTCTTAAATAGGAGATGAAGATTACCTCAAGTTTAATTGTCAAAAAATCAAATAATGTTACAATGGTTTAAAAAAATTTCATTTAATGATGCACAATGACGATAATATAAAAGGGGATAACTATATATGTTTTAACATTAAATACATGTGTTTTCAAGCCATTAGGAAAATAAAAACAACCAAAAATCAATAAAAAATACAAAATTCAAATAGGCGACTTAACGCGGTTCTACTGGGAGCCGCTGTCATTTTCATGCGGATGGCAGTTGCTCCCAGTGGGACCCTGCGGCGGTGGCTGAACTTATTTTTTAATTATGTATGACCTATGACAAAGCCACCGAACGCGTCCTCGGGTTGCGGATAGAGGGTCCCTGTACCAAGGGTTTCTGCTGAATATGGTTACAATAATTAATAAGCAGTCGCGGACAATTGTCCAGGGATGGTCCCGAAGGAATAACTCCTAAGCGAAGGCGTAACAACCGTGCCGAAAGCTGAATGACACCTGGGATAGGTGTCTCAAACGGTGACTCTGGGATACAGGGCGACCTCTTAGAGTATCAGCCTTATCCTTGCACGCTGGGCTCTACAAGGATGGACTAACCCTTTCCCTAGCTGCTCGTGGGAACAACAATGAAACCACTTAAACACCAAAATGTTGTAGATGCGGTTTAAGAGAATTGAACGCGCAGAGCACCCGGCAATGGGTCGGCAAACAATGCCGATCAGCCTAGAGTTCGGGGTGCTGAAAATGATTTAGATGGAAAAACGACGACGAACCGGCGAAACGCCCACATTGAGTGGACGGATAGACTCAGGGATGACGTGCTAGACTGCTACGATGCCAGCATTATCCCTGTTCGCGGAGGCTTTATAGCGCGTATGCACACTCTGTGGTGCCAGAAACACCCAGAGCTTCAGCACGTTTCGCATCAGTCTTTGCGATATCAAGCCGACTACCTCCGGAAAAATGATATGTACGCGGAGCGCTTCCCCAACCGCTGCTTTATCAAGCTGCAGACGAAGATGAGGAAGCGACATTGAGACCAACCGCAGAAAGCAGGCACCTTCTGAGAGATGATCGCAATTTCATTACTAGAAGGAACATTAACATGCAAGTTCCTCCTAAGCCCCAAGATCTGGCGGAAAGGGATGCCTTCCTTGGTGGAGATATCTCGCAAGAGTCCGACCTCTGGACCATCAATTGCTCAGTTTATGGTGCTGCGAGAACTTTGGCTGATTCAAATCGAAGGCTGAAACCAACGATGGATCAAAAGACCAAAAGACGCTTGCATCAACTGACCAAGAAGATTGGTTGGGCAAGACAGAATGCGTCCCGTGTTCAATGTGTGATTGACTACATAACACCTGGTAGACCGTTTACGGAAAGGGTTCGAAAGTTCGCCCAAGAACTAAGGATCTTGAATCACACACTAAACAAGACAAAGCTGCTGACAATCAAGTAGCATATTGTTGACAAAATACGGCTGTTATCTGACGCAAGGAGGAGAATACAGAAGAGGGAGAGATGGATCAGGGAGAATCAACAGTTTCTCGCTGACCCATCGCGCCTCTTCAGCGATCTACCTGTTTCTGTCAAAAATCCACCCAAGCCCAAGGAGGTAGAGACTTTTTGGAGAGAGGTGTACAAGATCCCGAAAACACTAGAGTTGAAAGAAGATATTGACAATATCATCCGCTTCAAGGAGTTTTGCGACAACCTCATAAAATCTGAGGAGGAATGCCCATCAATTACTACCGAAGAGGTGAAAAAAGGACTTAGAGGCACGAAGAACTTTTCCGCTGCTGGACCAGATTGTATAAAGAACTTTTGGTGGAAGAAGTATACTTTTACACACCAACATTTGGCCCGCATATTCACCTCATATTTAAAGTCGGAGACGCCCATTCTGCAGTGGCTGGTGTTAGGACGCACTATACTCTTACCAAAAAAACGCAACTTGTCCAACCCAGAGAATTACAGGCCAATAACTTGTTTGAACACGCTGTACAAGATCTTTACAGCTGTCCTCAACAACAGGATTGTTCGACGAATTGAGCCTGTATGGCGAGAGATGTACGAACAACGTGGCTCGAAAAAAGGTGTAGCAGGCTGTCGAGAGAACCTGCTAATTGACAGGTGTGTCTATAAGAAGCTGCAGCCCATCAGCGCGTCCTGTCAATGGCCTGGATTGACTACCGGAAAGCTTTCGATTCAACCTCTCATAGACTTATCATCTGTCTGTTGGAAAGCTTGAAGGTACATCCACACATAGTGAGATGCATAAAGAGATTGATGCCTCTTTGGAAATCTAGATTTACTATCTCATCTAGAAATTATCGTGTGACAACGAACAACGTTACCTTCCAGACGGGCGTCTTTCAAGGTGATACCATGAGCCCTTTGCTTTTTTGCATCACACTTTTGCCTCTATCTCTCGCACTACGAAATTCTCCTGAGTACCTCTGTGGCGACACTAATCAGTGCTAGCATAAGGTCACTCATGTATTTTATATGGATGACCTGAAGATCTATGGCTCTGGTAGAAGCAAGCTTCAAACTGCTATAAATATTGTCCGTTATACTTTCTCGTGAAAGTGACCAGGTTGGTCTTTTCCGGATTTACCGAGAGCCCTGAAATTCATAATTCACGCCTACCCTGAAAGGGAAATGGCTTAATGGTATACCTGAGCTATCGCACCAGAGCTCTACGATGCGCAGCGCCGACCTTATAAGACCCATCAACGTTTCCAGATGAGCCCCCCTGGCTAGAATTACAAAGTCATCCGCATATCCCTGAGTATAGCACCCCTCTTTATTTAGCCTTCGAAGAAGGCCATCCACCACAATGCACCACAGGAGGGGCAACAGGACACCTCCTTTTGGCAACCCCGTGGAGCTATCCCCCTTCCTAGGCCTTCACCCCATCTGGTTTCGAGTCTTCTCCAGCGTAGCATGCTTCTTATCCAGCATACCAGCTGGTCCGGCACACCACATCTCAAAACCTCTCGACAGAAGACTTCTGGAGTAGTATTGCTTGAAGCACCCTCTATATCCAAGAAAGCACCCACAGCATACCCCTTTTGTTCCAACTGCTGCTCCAATTTTGCCACAACAGCACGAAGCGCAGTTTCTACCGAGCAGCCTGCCTGAAAAGCATGCTGCCCTCTATGCAGCGTGGAGGTCAAGAGCACCTCATCCCTAATGTATCTCTCGACCAGCTTCTCCAACGTTTTCAGGATAAAAGACGTTAGGCTGATTGGTCGGAAATATTTTGCAGCAGTGCAGCCTTTCCTCCCAGGTTTGGGTATGAAGGACACTCTGCCATCCTTCCATGCCGATGGCACGTGTTTAAGGGCTATACTTGCCCTAAATAATTTCGTCAGAGGAGGGACGACTAAATGCATGTCTTTTTGTAAAAGCGCTGGATAAATGCCATCCGCCCCTGGTGATTTAAAGGGACAGAAGGACCCTACTGCCCATTCCACTTTTTGGTAATCAGCGACCTTAGCGGCAACATTCCAGTCGGCCCTTTCCACCTCTTAGCCCCAGCCTTTCTCCTCTTAATCGGTTCGGATTCGCTGAAAACCCGCGAAGTGAACTTCCACCAGGTGATTCAGCGTTGCTTAAATCTCTCCCAAGATCGCATCCATACCTTTGACGATTATGTATGCCCTTGGCGCTTTTTCTCGTGGCCCCTGGTATATGGAGCCTCATCCTGACAAGCCACTTATCCTTTCCCTGTATAACCAGGGTTCTTGGGTTAGGGCAATTCCTGCCTGCACCACTGAAAGCGCCTGGCTAGAACCGCCGAGGCGCCTTTGTTGTGGTGTAGATTTCTCTGCATCAGGGGGATTCCCGTCTCAGCTATTGAGAGGCCAATTTAGGACCCCTAGATAGGGTCGGTAGGCCAGAGCCGCAAGGGATCCAGAAGTTCGCACCCTTGTGATAGACTGCCACTTGAGGAGCCTTCCGCCACCAGCGGTGAGTTAGAAGAGGGTCCCGGAACGGAACCCTCATTGTTTTTGATTACTGTTTCGTGTTTCATTAATTGTCCCACGTGAAGCTAGGGAATTTAGAAACACCCCCTGCAGAACCCCGCTTGCCAGGGTGGGTCTACATACTATGGGATTCGACTTGGTGTCCCAAAGTCTCCGTTACGGCACCCCCTTTGCGACCCCTGCCTATCCCCTTCTACTGAGGGGGCAGGCCGGGATGTTCAAGGATTTGTTAACCCTGGTACCATGCAGCCCTTGACGCGGCGATCACATCGTAGCTTGGGAGCATGAGAACTCGCGCCCTCGATATTCCATGAATCTTTGCCATTTTCCCTTGAAAGGATCGCTGTTTAGTTTAAGTCCAACTGACCAGAGTGCGTCAGTTCCCCAGAGTAGCTACACCTCGCGATGCAGCCTCTCTGGTTCACCTATCCAGATCTATAGTCCGATAAGACCCGTAAGCCCTCCCACCAAGTACAAGGTCCCGCGATCTCTATACAATATTGAAGTCATTCGTAAACTTGATAAAAATGTATAGTTATAATAATTATGCATAATTTAGAAAAATTATAATTTTTAGACGTTAAATATTATGTCATAAAAGCATTAAAAGAAATAATAATACAAAATAAAATTTCAAGTCTCATGATGTAGATCTAAGTTTTCAGTTTCACTACTATTCAGCTACATGTTTCCGTAATTTTATTGAAATTATTACTAGTAGAAAAAATATTTTGTCCTAATATTTGGAAACAGTATTAAGTGTTTTATTATTTTATCTCTTTCAGTTATGCAATTCAATGCAAAGGTCAACCGCCCTGATCGGAGTTACTACTACGAGTAATTATACCTACAGTGTCGATGCATTGGGCTGATTGCCAGATACGCCATTCACAGGATCGCCATTGCATTGGCAACATTAATAAAATGCACCAAAATTGCTGCAATATTGCATGATAATGTTACCAATTTTGTGACACGAAATTGGTGCAATAATGCGTATTGTTATAGGTGCATACATAATACATACGCTGTGATCTCATTTAAGTAGTAGATCTTTGATGTATCCCAGCAAAAAAGAAACTATTGATATGAATTAAATTGAAAAGACTAAGACACCCTGCAAATCCCGCTTTGCGACAATGACGCATTGGACCTATGCGTCAATGCGTGTGAATTCGTGAAGACGGTATTTCAATTTTGAATCTTTCTGTATGTACAAATGCGGTGCAAAAGTCTAAAGTCAGCGAATACACTTCAATGCATCAGCACGCAAACGCTTCAACATTGGTCAATGCGTCTGAATTCGCGACAGTGAAATACGCACTTGAATACGCCCCAATGCGTCACGGCGAATTCCAGCAAGTGTTGATTTATACAATTTAAGGGGTCATTCTACTATCTCAGCAAAGAAAAGCGTGATTTTCCAGAATTTTTTTCTCAACAACTACTTTATATAATTGAATAAAATTTTCAGCGTTTATTTATGCTGTCTCAATGTTTACAAAAATAATCTTTTCACATGAAATTATTATTTAGTTTAGATATTATTTAACAATAAACAAAGTGTCTCAAAAAAAGGCATGTCCACTGCGCGCACGATATCTCCAGCCAGCATCATCTGAAACGAATAAATAAGAAATCTTCTTTATTAGTATGACCATAGCTCTGGTGTGACGAAGCGGATTTTTTTTATTTTGCAAAATAACAAAGTTTGAAAACTTTTTGAGAAATCGTGCGCGCAGAGCGCAAAAACGTTGTTTCGAGAAAAACGCGTTTAAAGTTGTCGGAACATAAAAATTGTAAGAAAAAGTTACTTGCACTTAATCAGCGATTCCTGCTCCATATAATATTCCTTCTGCTTGTTTGAATGAATCCTCCTGATGTGATAATCTCTTTCACTGTATATCTAACATTTTCACTAAACGAAACTGCACAAAATGAAACAACGGATCGATGTTTACAAGCACTCAGCTCTCTACGCGCTTTTGCTCCAAGCTCTCAGAAGTATAGAAAGACTCCGAATTTCTGTGTGAAATTTTGAGAAGATATTTCTGAATATATAACCTATCGAAAAATGTAAAGAAAAAATCGATTTTTCAAAAGTGAGATAGTAGAATGACCCCTTAATCCGTAACAGGAAAAGCAATGTGCAGGGCATATCGAATTTATTGTAAATGTTTAGTAAATTGTCTCGTAGCTCAGTGGCGAGTACTCTGGACTGATACACGAGGGATCGCTGCTTGAAACAGTTTTCAAGTCTCGACGCATGCATTTTTTATTAATTTTTTTTCTAATTGACCTTGATCACGTATTCATATGAATTCAAACGCATTCAATTCGTGCTGTCTCAATTCATCTAAATACGTCTCAATGCGTTTGAACGAATCAGAAAACGGGATTCACGCGCATTACAAAAATGTTAATTCGCCCCAATCTGCATCAATTCTTCATTTTTTCCTGAGATAAAACGTCCTATTTCACATGGTATTATTGAAGCTATAATGTGATTTGTACAAATAAGAGTGGGAGGCTCGTTTATAATGAAGGACACGCCAATTACTGTAACATCGTGTGAAGTGTCAAACGTGTGTGGACGATCGTAATTTCTCCTGTCTCGAAGATACCAGTTAGAACTGGAGATATCTGGTGCAATTGTCACACGTTTAACGAAACACTCACATTTATAAAGATACATTTTTCAGACATTTATATATGTTACATGCAACAGTTCTGTTATTATTATTTTCTATTATATACAAATGTACGTTTGAAAGGTCCACTGAAAAAACGCACTGGTTCTGGCAACATATTTTTTTGTGAAAGAATCAACAAATTATTTCTTTTGATTGAAGCAACAGTTTTTTAAATTGGATTTTTTATATAGGACATCAAAAAGTCCGAGGTGCGTCATTTTTAGAACCTTGTTTAAAACGTTCCATTCCTAGGAGGTGTTTTCATTTGTAATATTTAAGGTTCTTAGACATTTCACGTTTATAAGATATTATACAAAATCTGACATTCGTGGTTCTAATTATGTATTTCGTTCTTTGTTCTGCCTGGTTTGGTTACTTATTGTACAGAATTTGGGGTATTGTTTTTGAACTGACCCCACCTAAAAAAAAATTTTACCGATCGGACTCAAACTTCGGCATATGTCATAATAACTATTTGTCTGAATTTGTTGATTTGGCCAACTTTTCACTTCTCAATTTAAAAAATTTTAATAATTAGTTTTATCTCAATAAAGACTGTGGGTAATTAAAATGTATACCCTTGACTACCGTACTGAAAACCCCGAAGTCGGATCCTACATCAGATCCTAATAGTTCCCTACGTCGTAGTCGACGTCGAAACCCAAGTAGGATGCTATATCGGATCCTAATAGTTTCCGGTGTCAGAAACGACGTAGGAAACTTCACCGAGTATTGGGATTATTTCCGACGTCGGAAACTATTAGGGTCCTAATAGGATCCGACGAGATCATTTTTTTAACATTCTCATCATTTATGATTGAGAAAGTATTAGAATTGTCTGAAATTTGACATCACAGTTATTCAACGGATCTCCACGTTTTGAGACCCCCTCAAGCCGAAAATCAAGTTTTGACAATGGCGCCTGTCTGTCTGTTCGTAAACACGATAACTTTCGAAAAAATGAACGGATCGAATCGAGCTTTGGCACAATTTTTGAGGTCGCAAAAGGAAGAACGAGTTTGTTAACCAGCTATTTTGGATATAAACTAAAAAAGTTTGAGCATTTTCAAAAATTTTGAGACTAGTTTTTTTAAGATTAAAATTTTTTATTCACGGCTATTTGTAGTGCTTAGATAGTCGAATAGTTTAACCTCATCACTTTTATCGATAACAAAAAAATTATGAGAGTTATAGCATTTGCAAGATACGAAAAAATATGAGTCGACAAAAATTGTGCTCCTAAAAGAGATCTACAAATTTATTATGAATGACTTTTTGGTAGGATTCGTAGTTTTTGTTTTATTCGTAAAAAACAATATTAAAAATTAAAAATGAAATTTTTGGATAAACGACACAAGCTACGAAAAAAATAAAGAGAGAAAAGTTGTTTACACAAAAAAGAGATAAAAATTTGTTATTAATCACTTTTGGATAGGATGCGTAGTTTTTGTTTCAATCATTTCAATCATTTTTGTTTCAATCAGCTACGAAAAAAAATTAGTAAACAAAAATTGGGCACCAAAAACACATCCACTTGTTATAAATCACTTTTTGATAAGACGCGTAGTTCTGGTTTTAATCGTAAAAATTAGCATTAAAAATAAAAATGAAAAATTTGTGGAAAAACGACAAAAGGTACGGAAAAAAAATTGTTGGAAAGAAGTTGTGTAAACAAAAAAGAGATAAAAATGTTTTATAATTTATTACATTCTCATCATTCATGATTGAGAAAGTATTAAAAATCGAGCGCGTAGCGTGAGTTTCGCGATGAGAATGTGTACCTTAAAACTTACAGAGCTTTGAGGAATTTAATCTTTAATAATACAAACTTAATTACGTTGAAAATTCAGATTATGAAGATACATACAACTGCTGGGAACTGAATGAGATATTTTTGATAAAGTTTTCTTCAAGCAATCCAAGTGTAAAGAATAAATATTCGAGCGCGAAGCGCGAGATCTGACTGACGCGCATCCTAGGTGCGCTCAAACTTGTCAGCCGCGCGCGTAGCGCGCGATGAGAATGTGCCCGAGCAGCGGGCAGATTTTGTAAAATAAAATGTTTATGTACTGATAACTGTTACGTACTTAATTCCTAACTTATATAATAGTTGTAAATAATGATTATGTTCAGTGAATTTGTTTTAAAAGTTTTATTCTTATTAGGTTATTTATTATTTATTTATTATTTTTATTTAGTTATTAAGTTTTCAACGAATAACTATGTTAGGGTTCTTAAAAAAAGGAAATCCGAAATGCAAGTTGAAATTTAGATTAGGTCATCGCGAATTTGCCTTTTTTTCACAAACAAATAAATTTTCTCTTGAAAACGGCAGATCATAATGTAAAATTATACAAAATATAAAAGACGCGGCTCATTAAAGTCAGTACTTTTTCTTCATATTTTTTCACTTAATTATGCATATTACAGGAGGTATGCAAAGACAATTGTTATAAAATAGCATTATTAATCATCTAATCGACTTACTGGGATATCATTAATATAAGTTAAAATTATTTTCAGGTTCTCAAAAAATAATTCACATAAACATTCAAAATTACTATTTCTGAACAATTGGTTAATGTGAATTATTTTTTTAAGAACCTAAAAATAATTGAAATGTGTATTAAAGATATCCCAGTTAGTTTAATAGATGATTAATATTGCTCCTTTTTCGCAGATCTTCTTAAATATGCATATTGAAATAAAAAAATATGTACACAAAATTTCAATGAGCCGCATCTTTTATATTCTGTATAATTTTGCATTATGGTCAGCAGTTTTCCAGGAAAATGGATTTTTCTTTGAAAACAGACAAATTCGCGATGAGCGACCTCTAAATATTATCCAATTTATCTTTTCTTCCGCATGGTTCATTTTTAACCGAAATAGGAACAAATAAATCGAAAATGCATTTTGAGATTTGGGCTTCTCTTTTTTGAACACCCCTAATATATAGTAATACATATATGTATTGCTATAAGAAATTATATACTTACGGCCTTTTCGTACCTCGATTGCCGGAATTGGCAGGCAGCCTGCCTGTAGAAAGTCCACAAGAGTGAAAGAGATAGAGAATGATCCCTCTCTTTTACTCTTATGAACTTTCTGCAGGCAGGCTGCCTGCCACTGACGGCAAGCAGGGGAATGAAAACTCCATTAGAAGTTTCAAAAATCAAAACGTTTTGCAAGTCTCTACTAATTTCTTCGAAAATCAACACAGATAATAAAACAAACGAAATGTCTATTCGTACGGTCGGCCGGGCGGGTATATAGTGGTATGGCGAAAATTTTATCCATCACCCCCCACCATGTAACCCCTTTTCAGTTCCCCCCGTCACTTTGCAAAATTGTGCACGGCCAGCCGTACTAATATCTTCCTAAAACAAATTACCAGCCTTTATCTAAGATAAGTTTCAAGGATTAAACAATCATTATTTCATTACGTACACTAATAGTATATTGTGCTACAAGTTGAAAAAGCGAGAGATTTAAAACGAGTGTGAAGTTAGCTACCCGAGCGGAGCGAGGGTGGCTATCACTCGAGTTTTAAATCGTCGCTTTTTCAATGTGTGGGACACCATACTTTTTCTATAATTTGTGCAAAAGTGCTAGTTTTTGTTTACCTGTTTTTTGTGTAAAAAGAAGGCGATTTTTATGTCGATTGACGCAACAATGACAATGTCAATTATCAAAACCATGGCAATAATATGGCAGTAATAATAAGCTGTTTCACACTATTGAATATTTGGTCCATAAAGTTGAGGGCTTCAAAATTTCCGATTTTTCGTGAAAAAAACCAAGCACAGTATTTTCGGACAAACTGACGGTGTTTTTTTGCTTTTGCCAAGTGACAAAAGTACATACAAAATACACAACTCGAGACTTTTCATTAAATTGATTTTAGGTTAGGGACGACAGTCGGAAAATAGAATGAAGTTGGCTGCGCACGATGAACGAGTACACCCGAGGCAGCACGAACCCACCCGAAATAACATTTACTTTTGTCACTGTGCCTCACTTTTATCACTGTCCATTTACTTTTTCCACTGCATCTGTCTACTTTTGTCACTGTAGCCCGGAAAGGTCGGCACTGCGCATGCGCCACGTCATCGACCAAAAATCGATCACTTTTTACACCAAAAACAGGTGGAAAAACTGGCACTTTTTCGCGAATTATAGAAAAAATATAATAACATTAGGAACATTATAGAATAACGCAACTTGTTCATTTTATAGAACAGTTTCACATTTCTTTTACGTAACGCGGTTTTCTTTTGTTTAAATAAAGATGAAATAAAAGTGGCCGTTAAGTCAAAAAGGACACACCGACATAAACAAAAGAAAAACACGTTACGTAATATGTGTACGATCCATACCCAGGTGCGAATTTACCGTCGGGCCACGGTCGGGCCAACCGTCGGACGGTCGGTCCAACTTTGTGCGCCACTGGTCGGGCCAACCAGCTAAATGATAACGGTCAACCGCCTTTGGGTTCTCAATGTCGGCCCAACATTTGGTCCCATATACGAGCCAACTATTAAGATGGTGCCGTCCCAACCTTGGACAACAACGCCGGCCCGACATTTGGTCCCATATATGGGCCATCTATTAAGATGATGCCGGCCCAACCTTGGACAACATCGTCGGCCTGACATTTGGTCCCATATATGGGCCATCTATTAAGATGATGCCGGCCCAACCTTGGGCAACAATGTGGGGCCGACTTTGAGTTTTGAAGGTTGGTACTACATTGGCAAGAAACGACCGGCCAACCTTGTAACCAATGGTAGGGCCACTCTTGGGAACCAATGGTCGAGCCAACCAGACAAATAATAATAAGCCGTCCTTACGAGAATTCTACATCAATCTAAAAATCTACACCCCCTTTCCCACCGAATGAGTCACGCCTACCCCGAAAGGGAAATGGATTAATGGTATATATATAACTGCTAATCGTTGGTTAAATGGCATGTAATAAATAAATTATTATTTTAATTAAGCTCTATTCTTTCGACCACCTTCACGGTCGCGAGCTCGTGCCAGCCAAGTGCTCAGTTCAGTAGTAATGTCACAATCTGAAGTGTTGTGAAAATAATCCAACAGCACATCTGCAAAGTGTTAAGAAAAAGGTAAGTATTATTGTTGTAAATTTAATCATCTCAAAGAATTTTAATTTCATTCATTGTAATCCAAGTGAGTACTTTTTTAGACAAAAATAACCATTATGAAAAATAGGACTGACTGAAAATATCGAATTTTACACAATCAAATCCCGACTATGAAAAAAAGTAGTCTCAATCAATCACAATGACTGTAAGAAATTGTATTCATTTTTGATCAGTATTATGTATAACAAACTGTAATGTTTAAAAAAGACAAAAATGACGTATTTTATTTTATTCTTACCAAAACTTTTCAACTGATTTTTTTTCTTCATTTTTTTAAGTAATGGAACATCAATTCTTCGCAAATATATTTCAATTTTTTTAACTAAATAAAAGCAAAATCGAACACTTATACAAAATATTTTGAAGTGAAATTCAGTTAAATAGCAATCAATCACACTGTCCCGCACAGATTACGGTACTTGACTAATGAAAACAGATTTTGATAGGCTTTTTCATTTAATATTTAAATCTGTATATGTAAATTGAAAATTGATTCTAATTTTTTTAGAAAAAAGGTGCGAAAAAATTCAAATCACTATTTTTGTTTAAATGAGATATTTTTAATGGATATATTTTTTTATTTATGAGGTTTAGAAGTATAAAACGACTGCCTTTCCCGCCGATAAAGGGATTGAAACTTTTTTTGCAATTGTTTGCTATATAGATAACAATTTTTAAATTGTTATCTAAATATATTTTGAATTCAGAATATTTAGGGGTTGAAAACGACTGTCTTCCCCGACAGTTTCGCATTTAATTTTTGGATTTGGTTAAAACTTGTTTTGCAATTGTTTTTTATCAAGTATCAATAATCAGGCTCATCCTTTTTCGTAAGAAGCTTAGTTTGAATTTTAGATTTAGTTAATCAATTTATTTAATTTTTTCTCGAAAACGACGCAAAATACGAAAAGCAGTTCATAGTTCAAAATTATTTCCATTCCTAAAATCTATAAAATTATACCCTTATCAGATGTTTATATAGTTTAATTCAATACATTTTTACAAAAATATAGAAAAGATCGAATTCATAGTTCAAAATTGTCCCCCTTCTCGAAATCTATGAAAATATACCCCTACCAGATGTATATCTTGTGTATTTGAATAAATATTAGTCGATGTTTATCGATCGAACACAAGCTAAATATCTGGTAAGGGTATCATTTCGTAGATTTCAGGAAGGGGAATCTTTCAAAAATGTTCCTTTAGTTTAAGCTGAATAAATTTCAGGTTCGACATATTTAACTATTTTTAACATTTTACATTTAACATGTTTTTGCACATTTTCAAAAAAATTGTAACTGAGCAAGACATTTATTTTTAAATTTCGCAATTTTAAATTTTCAACAAATAAGATCATTTTTGAACAAAACAGTTGAATTGTTGAATCAAGAACATCAGTTTTTAACCAAAAATCAAATAGTTAGATTTTAGTTTCAAAACATTAATTTTCAACTGAAAAAACTGAATTTTCTCCCAAACTGTTGAATTTTGAAGCCCGAAAGAAGAATTTTCTACAATGCAGTGGATTTTTCAACGCGAAAATATGAATTTTCAATTAAAAAGTTAATTTTCAACCAAAAAGTAACATTTTTAGTTAAAAAACCTAGTTTTTAACAAAGAAACAAAAACTGTAACTAAAAAATGAATTTTTAACAAAGTAGTTCAGAATTCGACCAATTAGTTGTATTCTCTACCAAACTATTGAATTTTCCAGACCAAATTCAAATTTTCTAAAAAAGAGTTGAATCTTTAATCCGAAAACACGAATTTTCAACAAGAGTTGAGCTTTCAAACAAACAAAAATTTTTAGCCAATAAAGAAAAAAAAATTGTATTCAAAATGTCAAATTTTAAAGCAAGAAGATTATTTTTCTACAAAAAAGGACGAATTTTTAACAGATTACATAAATTTTTAACCAAGTATTTGAATTTTCAAAATAAAAAAGATCAACTTTGAACCAAAAATGGAATTGCTACATTTTCATTTGAAGAAACTAATTTTCAAATGAAAAAACAAATTTTCTACCAAATTATTGAATTTTTGAGCAAAAAAAAGAGCTTTTTACAATACATTCGAAGTTTTAACTCAAAAATATAAGCTTTCAATACAGAAAATAATTTTCAACAAAATAAATATATTTTCAACCAAATAGTTAAATTTTTAACCAATTTTCTGCAAAAAATATAACTTTTGAACGAAATTTGAGTTGCAACCAAATAGTTGAATTTCCGACTAAAAAAGATAAATTTTAAAACACAAATAGAATAGTTCAATTGTGAGTTTAAAAAATTGAAAATTGCTCAACTTAGAACATTTAAAATTGCAGTTGATGAATTTGGAATATTCCATTTTTTAATTAGGTATTCAACTTTGTACATTTCAAATGAAATATGTTAATCTTCTAATACTTATTTAAAAAGTAATATATATTTTGTAACTGTTCCAATTTTATATTGGATAATAACTTCTGTCTCCAGTTTTAACATTTTCAACTTGCTTTAAAACGTTTCATCTTCAAATTTCTTTTAAGAGTATTTATTATTGGTGGTCTGCACTTGAAACGTGTGCCTTATTCATGCATAAATAATTTATTTAAGTGCTATAATTGCTTTAATTATTATTTAATAATGGGTACAATCTCAAATATCGTATATTTAAAGAGAAAAGGGGGAAGTTTTTTGAGAATAGGGGAAGAAAGGGGAATTTCAAGAGAAAACGGGAAACTAAGAAAAAAGGGGAAGACTAAGCACCCTGCTATATAAATATCTGGAAAGGGGGCAATTTAATAGATTTCAGGAAGTTGAACAATTTTAAACTATGAACTGCTTTTCGTATTTTTATTTGTGAAAAATGAAAAAAACTTTTTTTTCAAAAACGTTGTTTTGGGTTGAATTTATTCGACTCTAGCCGTGGTTATTTCTATGTTTAAATTTGGGAACTTTGGATCAGAATAGAATGTTTAAAAAAATATCACCAAATTCGGGATAGGTTTCGGTGTTTTTAGAAGAGTTTAGAATAAATAAGAATTAATCTGAATCTCACCTCGCATTGTCTTGTATGTCAGTGTGCTTTTGAACGGCAAATTGTTCTTCCCTCTTCCGCTTGCGCTGAAACCTTCTTGTACTTCTTTGCCAATCAATGTTTTTAGAATGTTAGGGATGGCTTGTTTGATGTCGGCCGATCGGCGTGTGGCAACCGTCATTAATGTTTTCTGAAACAGAACAAACGTTACTCCAGGACATGCCATTATTATAAATAAGTTTTTATTTTTTTTAATGCGAAATCTGGCAACCTGAGAATTGAAAAATAGTGAATCAAATTTACAAAAAAGAGAAAAAATTCGTACATAATTCTACTTTAATAGGTGATATACTTGCCAGTGATTCTATTTTCTCCGGGTTCTTTGAAACAATGTTATCGAAAAATATGAATTCCTGAAGATCTTTTATTGGTAACTCTACTTGAAGAGTTTCCACATGCTTGGTTGTATCAACCAGTAAAGGCACGTTTATATTTTGTTCTATTGTACCTTCTAGAATATCAATTCTTTTTTTCATCTTTCTGATTATTCTTCGTTTAAAAGAATGAGTATTTTGGATGAAGGCTGTTTGTATGGTTTTAATCATAGTCACGATATCCATGTTTTTATCTAATTTTTTTCTTTTATTCTGTGAAATATGAATACGCTCCTCTGGAGCTGGCTGTTCTACAACAGGTATCTGCTCTTCGATCAGATTATTCTCTACTATTAGCTCAACATCTATTATACCTTCAGTATTAGATTCTTCGAGAAAGTTGTTTTCGCCATTTTCTTGTATTTCGTTCTCATCCGTCTTTTGTTCTTCGCCTAAATTATTGTCATCGGTTTTCTTTTCAGAGAGCGTTTCGGCATCGATTTCTGTAATTCAATAGGTTTATTATTTCAACTATTAAATTATAAATTGATCCATAAATAATAATTACAGGGCTCAGAACTGCTCAAGCTTAAACAAATAGTCAAATAGTAACCATACTTCTCTCAAAAAAGTAAACGAAAAGTAACAATAATTGTGGCAAAAAAGTAACCAAAAAGAAAGATTTTTTACCAAAAAGACGAATTTTCTACCAAAATTATGAATCTTCAACACAAAAATGTATGTTTAAGAAAATAGTTCAAATTTTAACAAAATGGTTGAAGTTTTCTGACTAAAAAAATTTAATATAAAAAACAGTAGAATTCAATAAAAAAAGACGATTTTTCAACAAAATATGTTATTCTTTCAACCAAATTGTTGAGTTTTAAACCAAAAAGACCAATTTTTCAAGACAGTTGAATTTTCAACCAGTAAATATGGATTTTTGAAAAATAAGTTATCTGTCAACCAAATAGTTGCAAAAGTAAAAAAATTACCTTAAAATCATCCTGATTCTTTTTTCAAAATTTTGGAAATTTTATTAAATATTCTTTTAAAATTAACTCAAAAAATATACTGTTAGTTTTTCTATGAATTTTGATACGAATTTTTTATTCATTTAAAACCTTTCAAAATGCTACAAAAGGTTATAAATTTTGTGTTCGGAATTTTGAAACATCTGTATTCTGTTTGAACTGTTTTTAATTTTTTTCACGTTTTAAATTATTTTGGAATCTTTTCAAAACTTCTAAATATATTTTAAACTAACTCCATTATTTTCCAAATTAATAATTGTTCAATTGTCATTTATTAATCAAAATTTTTTAATTTTGCCTCTTCATATTAATTTTTCAAAATAAAAAATCATTCTAAATCTTCTCAGCAAACTTAAGAATTATTTTGTTTTCTTAAAACCTTTAAAGATCCTTAAAAAGCTTCAAAATTTTATTTCGAAATCTTCAAAAACCTAAATTTATTTTTTTATTTTTCGAACTCTTTTCCAGTTTTAGTACCGTTCAAAGTTTAAATTTGACACCCTGAAATATTAATGATTCAAGGCTTTCTATTTCAAATAATTTAGTTTAAAATTGTTTAGTTTTTATTATTTGATTTACAATTGCTCACTTCAAATGAAAAGTAAAATATTTCTAAATATTTAAAAAAACTGTCTTCTTTAATTAAAATATTTCAAATTAAATGGGGTAAAAATGGATTATTTTAGATTGAAACAATATTTGAATAGGATTTGGAATTAAATAAGAGCGTTTAACTCTAAATTTATTTCAACTTTGGTGAAATCTTGTATTTTTTTGCAAAGATTTGTATTTTTTTACAAAATAATTTCAAGTAAAATTAAAAGTATTTTTATGAGTCAAAACACCCAAATTAAAAAAAAGTAAAATCCTGTAATACCTTGTAGATTCATACGATAAAGTAAAACACATATTATCAATAAAAAGTTAGACAAGTTTTTGAATTGTCGAAAGTTATAATTTATTGGAAATTCTTTTACTTTTCTACGAGAAAATACAAGAAAAAATTAGTTATTTGTATTTAACTGTATTTTTTGGTTAAATTTTGTACATTTTTTTACAAAAAAGTACATGTTTCAGCGAAAAATTACAGTTGTAGAAATGTAGTACTTTCTTGTAAACATTTTTTCCACCAGGGAATTTCTACAAAAAAAGACGAATTTTCAACTAGAATGATGAATTTTCAACAAAGCAATTAAGTTTTAACAAAAATTCTTCAACTTTTAACCAAATTTCAACCAAAGAAGATAAATCCTCATTGAAAAATATAATACATAGTTCGATATTTCAACAAGGAAGATTTAAATTTTTAATTAAAAACTAGCAATTTTAGCTCAATTGCAATTTTTATCAGGATTCATAATAATTCAATTGATAGTCCTTTTTATACATTTCACATACGAACCAATTATTATTTTATTGTTATTCCCTGATTTTTCCGACTCTAAAGTGCCATATTTACTGGAAAAATTTGAATTTTTACATTTTTCACAAGTTTTTAAATAATACGATTAATGAATTGATTCATTTCGTTATTTCGGGCAAAAAATGTAACCAAAATTAACTTCATAAAATAAGTTACTTTTTAGTAACCGTGGATCAAAAAAGTAACTAAGTTATTAAAAAGTAACCCGTTCCGAGCCCTGTAATTAAAGATCATTACTTCAGAAGTAATAACTCAATTTCCAATTTTTACTTTGCGATTTTGTGACTAGTGCGTACTTTATATCATTACAAAGTTCCAATATAATAAAAAAAATGTTCTATAGCTTATGCTATAGAATATGCAGTAAATAATATTCATATTTAAGATGTTTTTCTATAGGATTTGTCGAAAATGGAAACCTAAGAAAATGTAAAAACCTCAAAAAAGAAATTATTTGGACGTTTTATTTAGAGCGCGCGTAACGATGGTCATATCTATCTAACTCCAAGTAATTGTAATTTTATATTGCTACAATGTGCTACTTTTGCACATTGTATTAATTTTGTTATTTTCCATTTTTGTAATGTTAAACTCACAGTCATAAACAATCATTATATACCTGAGTTCAGATCGGAAGTTGATTCAACTTTTTGGCGCTTTGAAGGCGTTCCGTTTTCTTCGGACATTTTTAGGGCCGAGAAAATCTGAAATCAAGTGTTACTTTCAGTAAAAGAAAATAAGCAAACTAAAGTTAGTATTTTTTCAGTTATTGACTGTTTAGCCTAATGCGAAAAGCAAATTGTTCTTAAATTTTTGCTGCAAAGAATTTTTGTTTTTACTGAAGAATTTTTACTGCTTCAAATTATTTTCAATTGTGAAAAACAAAGAATGATTTAATGGTGAATTGAAATTTCATTATTTGTGAATATTTAATACTATAGTTTATAAAATTTTCAATGATTTTATTTTTCTACAATGAATTGTTTGGCAACGCTAGAACCTTAAAATTTACTATAAAAATAAGTCGACGTTATTGAAATGGCTCAAAATACTCTAGTGCGACTTGACCATGTTGTTTTTAATTTTTTTTCCAAATATGTACGATTTATGAACATCATGAAAAAAATAAGCAATCTAAGAAATGCTTTCCACGTTTTCCATATCTAGTATTTTTTTATTCAATTTTTGCAATTATATCCATGCGTAAGACTTTCATCAAAATTAAGTCATCCTAAAACTCTTTCATGAAATAGAGAAAGATTTTAAGGGGCATTTAAGCAAACTTTATATAAAAAATTAAATTCAATATTTTGTAAATTTGTGCTTTGTAATATATTATATAATATTTTCAATTAAAGAAAAGTTTCAAAATGAAGAAAATATATCACCAAATTCCATATTGGTGTCACTTTAAGTCGTCTGGTGCAATTATTATTTCTATTAAAAAATGTATTACTACAGGTATAAAATTTTTCATTCAAACCGAACTTGATTGGAGTATTTTTTATAAAACGAGGTAAACTTTTATATTTACGAAGCGTGAGTTCTTTAAACTTCGCCATAATAGTTTTATTACAAAATAATTGATTTTCAAGAAGATCATAAAAATAGAGGAAACTGCCACTATAATTGTATTACTTTTACATTATTATAAAACTATCACTTTAATGATGAAAGAACAATTAATCTGTGATTTCCTTTGACCATTATCAATTTTTCAGGCATCAAAACAACCTGATAAAAAAATGTAAAAAAAAATCCAAAAATGTGAAGTCCTCGTGCATAGCATCTTTTCTAACCTCAAAACTAAGGCTATCCGTAGACAGGAAGCCCGTAAACTTCGTAAATCTAACGAAACAAACTTTAACTAAAATTGACCTAATGAAGACACAATGAAAATAACAATATACAGAAATCAAATCTATTAATATATTATTAAATTACATATCGCACTTACATAAGTCTTTCTAGAAGAGAGTAATGGAAACCCACACCTATAGCACTCAAGCAGCACGTGGCGGCGTATGAGGAAACTATCAACGCGGGAACGAGAGTCAAGATTATGAGCCAATCAAGTTACGTGAAAATTGCGGTAAATTTGAAATTAGTTTCAATAATACTTAATAGCCAATCAAGAAGGAGAATTTGCTTCAAAACAAAGGCTTCACATTTTAGGGGAGAAGATGTCGTTGATCATTTACATGCTGCCAGCGAAGTACGCCATAACGGTTTACAAAAACTTGCATCAGGCATATACGAACCTCTGTTTCACGTCGATTCCAAAATAATTGATCTTAATCCAAAGACAGAAACAATCCTGCTTTGTAAGTATACACATATTTTCACAGAACTGAGATTAAATCCGTTTTTTGATCGCCTAAAACTTATTAAATCATCTTAACCTCAATTGAAGGATATTTCTCTGTAGTTTTCAACATGTGTTTTGTTCGAATCAGAGAATTTGGTTTTAAAATATGATGTATCGAAATGCAAAAAGTTCGAGTTCCACGAGCTTGGTGTTTCAATACTAGTTGGCTGTAAAAATACTATTTTGGTATAAACAACTGCCCTTTGCATTTCTGATTCTTTCTCTCTATTCTTATGAAGTGGAAACAAGTCGCTATTTAAAAAAAAAATTTATATACAAAATTGTAACTTTTTGTGAACGATGCATTCAATTAAATTGTGAAGTTAACAGTACAATATAGCACCTTTGTTCAGATATATAAACAAATATAAGTTTTTTCTTTAAACATCTATAACTTTTGACCTAATTGAGATATTTATTATTTTCTTTCTTATTCGAATAGCGTTCATCGTCTTCTTTCGAAATCCGCAAGAAAATTAAAAAATGTTTAAAATAAACCAACAGCGGTTTTTCTGAAAAAAATTAAAAATAGATTTTCTCAAAAACACCACCTTTAAATTTTTCTCCAATTTTTTTTTAAACTTTTACTTTGATAATGAAGATACCTTGTAAGTTTGATGCTTGCTAAATAACTTTTGTAGTCAGGAGAATTCTTTTTTGCTACAATCGAATTTTCTACTTTTTCTTGTAAACAATGAAAGATACGAAAAAATGTGAAGATAAAAGTTTGCACGTCTCAAAAAGTTTTATGAAAAATATCTCTTGTACTTTTGCGATATTTTTCATAGTTTAAGAGAAAAATTCAAAAATTACATTTTGAAGAAAATAAAAAATTCTCCTGGCCTCAAAAATGGTTTAGCCAGCATGATGCTGATAAGTTGCCTTTTTTCTATTAGTAGAAAATTTTCCAAAATATTTGGAACAATGAAAAAGGTGAGGTCTTCAAGCAAATCTTTTTTATTTTGTTTCTTTAAATTTTAAAAACACTTCAAATTTTAACAACATCTCGCAAAAGAACAAGAGACATTTGTTATAAAACTTTTTTAGACGTACAAACTCTTATGTTAACATTTTTTCGTATCTGTCATTGTTTCCAAGAAAAAGTAAACATTCGATTGTAAGAAAAAAGAGAATTCTCTTGACTACGAAAGTTATTTAGCCAGCATTAAACTTACAAGATATCTTCATTATCAAAGTAAAAGTTTTAAAAAAATTGGCGAAAAATTTAAGGGTGGGTTTTTTGAGAAAATCTATTTTTAATTTTTTCAGAAAAACCGCTGACATTTTGTTAATTTTAAACATTTTTTATTTTCTTGCGGATTTCGAAAGAAGACGGTGAATGCCATTCGAATAAAAAAAAAATTTCAATTAGGTCAAAAGTTATAGAGGTTCAAAGAAAAAAATCGAGTTTTTTGAACAACAAAGGACAAAATTCAAATACGCATAGCTTCTTAGAAATTTTTTTTGCAAATCGCAAAAATACGTATTACCTAATTTCCTTTAAAAAACAACATATTTCGTCACCAAGAGATTCTGCGATTTCAAGTGTAGAACCCTGTCTGATTTGAAATGGATTCGGTCTAAAGAAGTTTAAAGAATTATCGCTTCGAATTTTGTTTAGTATTTTTGTTGATAAAAATTATGATACATTTCAATTTAGTGGAACTGATTAACTTAAAAATGTGATTAATGAAATATTTCAGAATATGGAAAATCCGCAGCAGGATCAACGAGAACAGACGCATGCTGTTGTGCAATTTGTTCAAGAAAACCAGAGCGAAAAAAGTGTCGTTGACCTGATTCCCTTGAATTGGCTGAACGAGAATGAAAACTCTTGTTCCTACCCGAAGACAAAGCAATATAAACATCTGGAGAAGTGGGTTCGCCAATGCAAAAATCCGGAAGCCTCTTGGCTTCACGAGCAAGAAATAGTTATAATCAAAAAGTGCGGTAGGTAATTAAGCATGACCAGGCCTGAGAGACCGGTCCCTATATCCCCTATTGTACCCTATTTTTAGTTAAGGCCCCTAAAGTACCCTATTTTCAAGATTTGGTCCCTATGGTACCCTATTTGCAGCCCATAATGGAACTTTAAAAAAATTCATAAGACCAAAGCTTCCAAGAGTCAGTCATCATTTAATCATTTTGAAAAAATAGCAAAAATCAGGACATTTCTGTGAGAAGTAACTGGGAAAATAATCAGGACTGCCATACAGTCACTATTAGTCACTTTTTTTCTAAAATCACTTTTTACTTGCTTTTTCAAAATAATAGTCACTTTTCTTTCAATAAATAACTCATGGAGAATAGTTTATTCTCCATGAAATAACTCATGGATTAATTACTATTCAATTCAGGTCTGTACCTATTTCTGAATTGTCTTGAATTTTTTTGGAAATATTTCAGGGTATTTTTAAAGATTCTGAGAAGTTTTTAATAGATTTCAATAATCTGAAGGGATTTTTAAGATTTTAGGGTATTTTTAAAAATTCTCAGGAATTTTCAAGAGCTTTTAAAAGTTTCAAGGGATTTCAAATAATTTCAAAGGATTTCAAATATTTTAGGAAATTTTTAAAAGATTCCAAGGAATTTTTCAATAGTTTTATTAATTTAAAGGGATTTCAAAGCGCGAAATTATTTAGGATAAAGAATCTAAAATTTCGGAAGCTTTGGAACGATTTTACAGGACCTATAAGGTTTTAAGATATTTAAAAGATTTCACGGGATTTTATGAGGTTTCCGAGAATTTCAATGATTGTAAAGGTTTTTTAAAGCTCTCAAGGTATTTTAATAAATTTTCCCGGATTTAAGGAAATATCAGATTTCATAGAATGCCATGGAATTTTATAATATTTTAGTGGATTTTAAAGAATTTATTTAGCCAACAGCCATACCACGCTGAAAAAACCAGTTCTCGTCAGACCACTGAAGTTAAGCAGCGTTGGGCGCGGTTAACACTTGGATGGGTGACCATTCGAGAAAACTGAGTGCTGTTGGCACATCGTGGGTGTGGTGAGCCCACACTTGTAGTTATTTACTACAAGTTATCAACCTAGAAACACTACCCGAATCGGGTAGTGTCACGCCTACCCCGAAAGGGAAATGGCTTAATGGTATACATAATGGTATACTCACGAGAAGTGAGGTGTTTGGTATGGTTTCATTGAATTGAAGAGATTTGAAATTAGTTTTGGGAATTCACCCTGAATTCTTATTAATTTATCCTGAATGCTTTAAAATTCTTTTGAATTTTTTTGAATTTTTTAAATTAATTTGAATTCTTCTAAATGTACTCAACTTTACGTAATGCAATAAATTTTTTGGTATCTTTAAAAGTTTTTATTAAATTGGTCCTGAGGATCAATTGATAAAGTGATCAAAGGATTTGAAATACTTTAAGGTAATTTTTTTTAATTCCTTGGCATTTTCAAGATATTAAACAAATTTCAAGGGATTTCAAAAGATTTTAAGGAATTTTTTTTCTTAATATTTTAGGTTATTTTCAAAGATTACAAAGAAATTTTAAATTAATGTCAATAATTTAATATTTCAAAGCATATGAAATATTGCAAGGTATTTTAAAAGATTTGCACGTTTTTTTAAAACTTTAGAAAGTTTCAAGGGATTTCAATAAAGGATATCAAAGGATTTGAAATATATAACATAAACGATTCCCAGAATTTTTTTATTTATTTCAATAGTTTGAAGGAATTTCAAAGACTTTGAAATATTTTAGGGTATTTCCAAAGTTCCCAAGGCATTTTCAATAGATTTAAATAATTTCCAAGGGTTCTAATAATTTTCAAGGATTTTAATATCTTAATGGATTCCATCAAAGAATTTATTCACCAAAAGTTAGGGATTTCGTAGGGTTTCAAAGATTTGAAGACATTTTCAAATATTGTTTGCAACTCATTTGGAATGATCCCTGAATTCTTATTAATTTATCCTGAATTCTTTTAAATTCTTCTAAATTCACTGAAATGTATTTTTTAAAAGTTTATGTTTAATTCATTCTGAAGTCTTTAAAGCTCACCTTAAATTCTTAGGCATTTCATCAAACTCTTATAAATTCTCTTTAATTTTTCTAAACTTATTTCAAGTTTCAAACTTATTCAAATCAATTAATTTTTTCATATGTTTCAGTTGTTTTAAATTCACTTTTTTAATGTTCAGTTTGAGTTTTCATGAATTTCATCAAATTCTTCTCATTTCCCTTAAATTGTTCTATATTGACTCAAATTTTATTGTAATCAATAGAAGTTTTTCGATTTGTAGCATTTTTTCCAATTCATTTAAATTCTTTTGAATTTAACTTCAATTGTTTTGTAGTAATTAGTCACTGCTTTAGTTATCAATTAGTATAATTTCAAAGATTTGGATAGATTTCAAATTTTTGTTTGAATTCACCATGAATTCTTTTACATTCTTTGGAATTCTCTTTATTTATTTATTTTAATTTACTTGCATTCTTCTAAATTCAATCAATTCTATTTAATTCAATGGATTTTTTGAATTTGTTAAAGTTTTTATTTAATTGATCCTAAAGTCTTTTAACCTCATCTTGAATTCTTAGGGATTTCATCAAATTCTGTTGAGTTCCCTTACATTTGTCTGAGCTCATTTCAAATTGACCGAATTCAATAAGGTTTTTCCATATTTTTAAATTGTTTCCAATTAATTTGATTTCTTTGGAATTTAACTTGAATTTTTTTGAAGTTTTATGAATTTATCTTGAATTTTTTACCCTTTGAGCGCGAAAAAAGTACCCTATGAGCGTGACAAAAAGTACCCTTTGGTCCCTATATTTAATTCCATAGGGACTGTGAGGCCTGATGACAGATAACACAGGCCGACAAAATTTAAAGCCAAAGACCGGACTATGTGACCCCGAAGGATTTTGGTATCCTAAAACCGAATCCGTTATCCAAATTTTTCCTATACGTCAGGTTTTTGAGATATCCTAACCTGAAAGTGCAAAAATGGCTATTTTTAGCCATATTTGAGGCAATATAACACGATCAACAATTTTTTTCCTAAAAACTGCTAACGCCATCGTTTAGTACTCCTTTTATCTTCCATTTTCATTTTTGATCATCCCGAATCGATTTTTTTTCGCCGAGATATCACACACTAAGCATTCAGTTTCTCTTCACCTTGCATGTTAATGTGTGATATCTCGGAGAAAAAAATTGGTTCGGGATGATCAAAAATGGAAATGGAAGATAAAAAGGGGTACTAAACGATGACGTTAGCAGTTTTTAGGAAAAAAAATTGTTGATCGTGTTATATTGCCTCAAATATGGCTAAAAATAGCCATTTTTGCACTTTCAGGTTAGGATATCTCAAAAACCTGACGTATAGGAAAAATTTGGATAACGGATTCGGATTCAGCGCATCAAAATCCTTCGGAAATGTTTCGTCTGCTTTCTGGCTTTTGACATTTGTCAAATTTTGTCGGCCTGTGTAATTAACGAACTGGCTTAAAAATAATTTAAGCATATCATCAAAGTCATGTTATTGAACACAATTTACTTTATTTTATAGCATCTTATGAAAAAGGATTAAAACGCCTAGAGCGATATTTGAAGACTCTAGATCCTGGCAGTACAAGTGCAACAGAAGTGTTGTCTGGCGAGGATGCTCAAACACAACAATACGTGTCCAACATTCTCCGACGAAAAACAAGTGCAGATGCAAGTCAAAGTGGTAAATTTAAGAATGATATAGCAACAACTTTTTGAATAAAGGAAAGTTTTTCGGGTGCTAGCTTCTTGAAAATTCAGTTTTTCCAAGAAATAATCAAAATTAAAAACATAGTAACATTGGATTTTGATAAATATCTTATTGTACTAAATATTTTATTTTATTTATTTATTTATTTTATTTTCAAACGAAAATCTTTCATTATTGAAAAAGTTCATTACCATAAAATTCCCCGTAGTCAATTATTTTAATCATGCAATATTTTTTAGAACCAAAGGAAAAGTGTGATAATAAAAGAAGAAGGGAGAGCAATAACGAACAAGGTACTGTTATTGGTAGCATTGGACTTTACACTATTTTTTTAAACTACGAACTACAAAGTACTTATACTTGATTAAAAATAATTGAACAGCTTGAAGAATTGGTAATTTTTATTACAGAATCTGCTGAATTTAAGGCAGCCTTGATGCAGCTATATGAGATTACAATGACGGAAATAGAAAAGGTACATGACAGCATTGAGTATGATATAGAGCTGAAACTACAAGAGACTGAAACTAAACTCCTATTGAACTTGGGTCGCCCACTAGGAAAAGGGCTGGGCGAAGACTTGCAGAAATTGGAAATTACTTTTCCCATAGTAGAACACACCATATTTGAAACATTTGATAGTGCTTTGGCGAGAAACTCTGTTAAATCGGAGGCCTTGGTAAGCTGAAAACCTGTTACACTTTTTTATTCAAGAAACAGTTGAAACTTCCGCTGATTATAAAACATGCCTAGCCTAATGCTCATTTTATATGTTGAGTTGAAAATTAAAAATTTATTTAGATCATATTTTTCAACTACTTGAGAACTTGCTATCGCAAAGAATTTTTGATCATTCACTTTGAAATTTATTTTTTGTAGAAGAACGTAATGCGATCATATGGAAGGACACAAGATAAGGTTGCGGAAGCTGTGCGAGCGATTTTACCAAAAATTATTGGACATCAAGTTCAAATGCTTTACTCTGGCGAGGGAAAAAGGAACAGTAGCCTACCAGCTAAAAGAAATTTTAGCGCAACCAACACATTTGAATGTATGAGTGGTAAGATAATTTCCGACTATAATATGCGATTATTCCTAAATGGTACCATGATAGGTACCAGTTTTAATAACCTTCTAGAAATTCTTAAGCCTCTACAGAATCCTCTATAATCTTTTAGGATCTTCCAAAATCTACAAAAGGCTGCTAAATTTTCTAATAATTTCTGTATAATCTTCAAACCTCAATGAGTTAATGGAGAGTCTTTTGGGCTCTTTATAATCTTTTGGAATTTTCTGAATTCACTCATAATCTTCTTTTAAAAGAATCTTTCAAAATTCTTAAATATTTATCCCAAACCAGACTGTTTCCGAATCTTTTGGAATAATCAATAATTCTCTAAACCCTTTCAAAATCTTTCAACGTATTATGTACTCTCTCAGAACTCTTCAGACACTTTTAAAATTTTTATTAAAAACTCAGAGTTTTTGAAAGACTTCTAAAATAATGTAGAAATGTACGAGGTAGTGGCAGTTTATGATAGAAAAAAAATCTGGAAGATTCTCAAAGATGTTGAGGAAATTTATACGATTGAACAAATTTGAAAAGAAAATAGAAAATTCAAATGTGCTAGAAAAGATTGCATGAATAATTTTATGAAATTATTCTAAATACTTATTCAACAATTTAATAATTATTCAATCAGATATCTACAATTTAATTATTACTTTTTGCTTGATTTCGATCATCAAAAAATTAAGTCGGATATTTTCACCCACTTTTTTCAAATCCTGATGAAGCTTCAATATGATCTAGTTTCAAATTGAATTGATTAATCACTGAATTTAAAGTATTCTCATAGAAATGTTGTACTTTTTAGCATTTATCGGCTTCCCATTATTTTTGAGGGGGAAAGATTAAGATTTTTTCGAAATGACATCTCATATTAATTTATAATTCATTCAACATTTTTGAATGTTTATTCGTGAATCGTTTTTCTCGTAGTTGAGTCATAAATTTGATAATTTTTTTTGGTACTTACTCGACTTTTTAACATTCATAATTTTGAAAGCCTTAAGCGGTTTTCGACGTACCGAAACAACTCTGTTTTTTGTCACTTGCACAACAAAATTTAATTGCAGTACAAACTTCGATTACGGTCGCATATTTTAAAACATAATAATTCTATTTACAGAGGTTATCACCAACTTATTAGGAAATTCGGTCACTGGCAAAGAGATTTGCCACAGAACAGGAAAATGGCTCAAGGGAGCTTCAGACAGAAATGGGGGTCGCCAGGCTCGGAGCGTTAATGTTAACGTGTTGAACGTGACGTGAAGAGGAAAAATAGTATAAGAGCAATGACAACACGATAAAAAGCGAATTGCATGCAACTTTCAGTGATTAAAATTTCCCTATTTTGAATGTTTCCAATTAAGTTATTTCAATTTACTATATTTTCTGAGGAAGGACAAATAAAAATACATAAAATTGTGAAAAATGTTTTGTTATTGAAAGAATATAAACATCAAACTATCATTATTTAATAAGATGTTACTCCTCTACATTTTTTTACACCAATGTACTGAAAAGAAGTTTACTTCTCAAGACGTGAATCCTCTTAAATGTGTAATAAACTTACAATGTAAGATTTTTTGCCAAAAATCATCAGAATACACTTTCTTTTGATTTCAGACATGCATAGACTTTTTAGAGATACCTCATTGGTAGATGGCATCTTTCGAATTTTGTAGATTCCGATTTCTTCTGACTTGATTGGCTTTTCAAAAACGTTTTCAACTTTGGAGATAATAAAGCCTTCCATAAAAAAATTGTTTAAATCTAATTCATCGGTACGAGAAACAATCCTAGTGACTTGGAAAAAATGTCCACTGTTCAATTGAACAAGATTATTAGGATACATCGTACCAATTTGAAACTTTTTTATTTCGACGCTTGTGTAAGAGATCTCAGAATTGTAGGAATGCTCTTTGGTTTTGTTTGCATTGCTGATGAGAGGATAACGCATAATGATTTCACTACCTGCTACTTCTATTTCAGATGAACGTCGGAAAACTTGCGCCACGACTTTCTTTGCTGAACGTACCAGAGATTTTATTTTTCCTAAAGAGTTTTCGAATGGAAAGGCAGAGTAGTCTGACAACGGAGCTTGCATGTACCTAACGTCGTCTGCTACATGAATTAAATTGTGGATGTTCATCACTAGAGATGATTTCCCATATAGTAGTGGCATTTTGGAAACAAACTCTCGTAAGAAATCTTCTGCTTCATCTACCCTTTTGACGGCTAACTCCCGGTTGAATAAAATTCCGCAGGCACTGTGTAAGAGAAGAAAGTGTCGATAGTAGTTTGGCGGCAAGACTTTACGAAAAATTAGAGGACCAGCGTACAGCAGAATGAATCTGTACTGAGTGGCTTTCCAATTCGCTAAACCTTCCAAAGGAAAACAACTCCGCTGAAATTCATCTGGTACAGAAGCAGACAATTGATCCAAAAGTTGAGACAGTAATTTTCGATCTTCTCGGCTGAGCTTACTCCTGTTTTTTCCAAAAAGCAATTTCTGTAGAATTAATTTCATCGCACCTTCAGCAAGCAGATGCATACTGTCTAATAGCACACCTCTTACTGGATCGAACTTGTGAATACGAAGAAGTGGTGACGTTTCGTCATCATGATGATGTTCCGGTTGAGATTGCTTCTTGAAAGATTTTTTAGTTCGTCGAGGACAGTCGATGTCTGGATAAACTCTCACTTGACTTTTAGGATCATCTTTGGTTGTCCTAACCGTTTCTCCTTTTATAGTGCACCTTTCACAAGCGTGAAATCCGGTGTGTCCTTTAGTGCACTTAATAAAAGCTCGTGCCGGTGTATCGCAAACCAGACCTTTTAAATCAAAATCATATTTTTTTGAATCGATTTCAACTCCGCTTTTTATAAGCTGCAAACACTCTTCTACGAAGTCGTTTAAAAATTCGTTTGGACTGTCGGGTTTCGAATTTCCACTATAGAGTGCAACAATAAAAGGGGTACAAAAATAATCTGGGTGAAAGACTTGCATCAAAATTGGAGTCATTTCAATATCTGATTTATTGAAGAGCGGTAAACCGTCTATATTAGCAATGACTTTGAATATATCCTCGTTGAAATCAGATTTGACTATCCTAGATAATCCGGATTTAATACCTAAGTAAACATACTCTCCAAATTTTCCCTTCTTGGACAGCATTTCCGTGACCGCACCTTCTGCTCTCTTTGTCTTTAGCAAAGTTTCCGCAGTTTTTGGAAGATCATCATGACCTTCTGATCTTAACAGCTGCAAGAGTTCATCAACAACTGTGTGCGGAAGGAACTTCAAATTTTCAATAGCCCATTTCACAAGTTTTTCACGTAGACTTAGCTTGTTGAAACTCTGTTGTGAAAGAATTTGAATCTCGCTTCTTGCTTCTCCTATTTCACTTCCAAAATCTGTACATGTGTCTGATAAAATATTGTGCTCAGTATCTATTTCACTTTCCAGATCATGAACAAATGAATCCGAATTTAAAGTTTGAAACTCTGTCTCAAAGAACCTGAAAAGGTATAATATGGCATTGAAAGTTACAGACAATCTTAAAAAATCTTCAGTTATTAGAATGTCGCAACGACTGTCAAATCAACGAATCAACACTTTTTACAGAATCCCCTTTACATTGTTTTAAACAAAATGCTTCAAAATATTATTTGCAGATTTGAAATTCAAGAAACATAGTATTCAGTTTTTTGATAATAAATAATTAATAGAATTTTTTCACATATAAAACTAGAAGATTAACAAAGAATTTTGCAAACTCGTCGCAAATCTTCTAGTCAAAAATATTCTGGAAAGTATATAAGATTTAGAAAGACGCTAGATGAGAGTACAAAGGGAGAAAAAAATTGTTTCAAATGAACAAAAGTTATCTACTAAAATAGAAACAGCAGATTTCCTCTGCAATCTCTAGACAGTTTTTTTAAATACCTGTCCATTTCATATAGATGAGCCTGTCAATTGTATAGACCCATGTTTGTTCCTGAAATCTATCAAATATTACAGAATACTATTTTTTTTGCCAGATAGATTCTGTTCATTCAACACCATTTTTCTCCTTGCACAAGAAATTTTAATTAGCTTGCAAGATTATTGTGAAATTTTCCTTCTAGTCTACAAGAAAAAATGAGAAGAAATTTTGTACGATTTTTGAAATTCTTGACGACCCAAAACTTTCCAGATGAATCAACAACAGATTCTAAGAAAGTTCATGATTATTTAAAAATTCTGAAAATATAAATAACTTGTAACTGTACGTTGCAACACCCTTTGAAGTGGAAAACCGTAGAACTTTTGAATATGAATATATGTAAATAGAAGTTAAATGATTACACTTACTTCGAATCTTCAGGGATTGGAACTTGTAACTCCTGATCAACTTCTTCAATGAGGCTTTTGGAAGCGCTGATGGTATCGTCACTAAAAATATTGTCTTCGCTGTTAAGATTACTAATTTTTCCATCATCATGAACTTTTCTACGCTTCAATTTCCTAAATTTTTTCAACCTCTCATATGCCGACCTTTTTCCGGTCATATTCATCAAATTCTACGAGTGACACAACAATTCGACCTCCCAATAATACGGGCAGATCAACCGCGGCCGAAAGCAGATCTATCGAGATGAAGTAGGTTATGTTCAACCAATGTTTCGGGCCAACTGTAACTTCATGGTCGTTTTGAAATCATGAACCAGAGTATATCCGATGGCCGGCCCATATTTGGGCCGAGGTTTGACCGACCGTCGGCTGCATCATGGTGTCTTGTACAATCCAATGTCATGCCGACGGTCGGGCCATCTCTTGCCCACAGTCGGGCCGACCATACTTTCACGGTTTTTTTGAAACAATGAACCAGCGTTTATCCGACGGCCGGCCTATATTTGGGCCAAGGTTTGACCGACCGTCGGGTGCATCATGGTGACTTGTACAAGCCAATATTTTGCCGACGGTCGGGCCATCTCTTGTCCAGAGTCAGGCCGACCGTACTTTCACGGGTCTTTTGAAACAATGAACCAGCGTTTATCCGACGGCCGGCCCATATTTGGGCCAAGGTTTGACCGACCGTCGGGTGCATCATGGTGAATTGTACAAGCCAATGTTATGCCGACGGTCGGGCCATCTCTTGTCCAGAGTTGGGCCGACCGTACTTTCACGGGTCTTTTGAAACAATGAACCAGCGTATATCCGACGGCCGGCCCATATTTGAGCCAAGGTTTGACCGACCGTCGGGTACATCATGGTGACTTGTACAAGCCAATGTTATGCCGACGGTCGGGCCATCTCTTGTCCAGAGTCGGGCCGACCGTACTTTCATGGGTCTTTTGAAACAATGAACCAGCGTTTATCCGACGGCCGGCCCATAACTGGGCCAAGGTTTGACCGACCGTCGGGTGCATCATGGTGACTTGTGGCCAACCGACTGCTGTATGCAGAGTCGGACCGACCGCATTCTTGCGGTCGTACCGACCCATCTGCCACAGTTTATCCGATCGTCGGCCCAATGTTGGGCCAGAATTGGGCCGACTGTCGGCTTTTCGCCTGCCGCCGACGTCGGTTGCCAACGTCGGTGAGGCCATGGCAGCATGAAAACCCCTTAGTCGGCCCAACTCTGGTTAACGCAGATCGGTTACCAAAGCTGGGCCGACCTTGGGCCGATGGTCAATCTCTGGCAGCCGACCCAATTTCGCACCTGGGTACATGTTGAACAGTGAAATTTATTATAACCTTTTAGACGAAGTACTCTACCATATATAAATAGTAGTACATATAGGTACATAAAATCTGGACAATAACGGGATATAAAAGAAATTGTCAAGAGCCTTTTTTTAGAACTATTTTAGATAAACAATTTTGTTTCTTTGAATTTTCTCGTATTTTGTGCCCTTTTCGCCAAAAATGTAAATTTTCATTTTCAGAAAAAAAATTCTCTCTTCTCTCCAAAGCTTCGGCACAGGATGGACTATCATGAAAAATAATCCTTACATTAGGAAGAACTTCGAAAAAATTAACAGAAACTTTGAGGGTTTTTGAGCAAATTGACATTAAACATTAAAAAAAAACACTCCAATCTGTCAATTTCGCACTTTTTTTTTGAAAATTTCCAAAGGATATTTAAAAAGATAATGATAAATTCTATTAGAATGGCAAAGAGAACTTGGAAAGAATATGTTTGAATTGGCGTTAGGGTCGATAATATTTATTTTTATTCTGCAATTAATTTTCAGAAAATATGTTTTTTTTTTAAATAAAAAAACAATTTGATTTTTAATGTATAGAATTTGTATAGATTTGATAATAATAAAAATAAAAAAGACGAAAGAAATAAAAAAGAGAAGGAAGGGGATTTGGTTGGTTGCCTTCTCATTTTTCTTTCCTCTTTTTTATTTTTGTACAAAGAAACCAATTTTTTGGTTTTAGGAATTGCAATAGGAGCATTTTTTGGTGTTTATCAGGAATTCTATACATTAACTTGAGTATTGGACGTTAAATAGGTTTTTGAATTTGATTTTAATCTAATTTGAAATTCTTAAATTTCAATATGATTTTTTATGTTTCGTCCCGGACTGACTCACCGGAGTCGTCATTCAGGCCATGGGAATCAGTCCTGCCTCATACATTTTACAGTTTAACTGGCCTAAATTCGTTAAAAATGTATACTTTCCAAAAAATTTTATGTTTGTAATTGAATAATTGTTTGTAATTGAATTTTTGTAACTTTTGTAAATTTTGCAGTTAATAATATAATGCATTTCAACCACGGATAGGGGTTGAAACTTAATATAATTGATATACATTTTTATTTTATTTTTAAAAACATAAAAATTAATGTTGTGCCGGCCATGGATAGGGGCGAAAACTTAAATTGAAAGATAAAAAATTTTTAGGTTGATAAGGAATTATTATTATTTTCATGGAATCAGGATAGTTGTTGTGAATTGGACATTAGTTCACTGTTTTATGAATTTGGAATTTGTATTCTTAATTTTATTTCCTTCGTGTTCCTTTTACATTTCTATTTCTTCGATATGTCCTATATTTTATTTTCATATTACATGAAATCAAACTTTATGTCTAAACCGGTCTTATCGTTCTCGTGCTCTCTCTGTCTTACACATAGTCTTGTTGCTCGGTTTCCGAATTTTCTTCTCTCGTCTCGTCAGTCCGCGTTCGCCAAGCAACAAGTTCTGTCTTATGTTAATTAAAAAGTTTTAATTTGTTATCAATAAAGACCACGCTTTCCGGCGTCATATCTTGTTAATTAAAAGTGCTGTGTTTTTAATGATTTGACCTAAACATGCATGTCTTCCTACCAGAATTATTCAGTCGTTTTTTAGTGTTCAAAACAATAGTAAACCAAAAAAAGGAATCCCCAGTAATTTTCTCCCTTCTCCTTCTCTTCCATTTCTTCTATCCATACATATTATTCTGGTTACACCTGCGCGAATCGAGGCTGGGTTTGGACGTCGCTGTGTAATCACATACAATGTTTGTATTACAAAAATAAATTTATTAATTTCACTTCTTCCTCCTACACTGAGAGTGCTTAAAAGCTTCGATTTAGTAGAACTAAAACTAATTATTTAAACCTCACTGTATTGCAGAAAACTGCATCTCGTCTACTACAATTTTGTCCAGATTGGACCCCTACCCAGATAACAATAGGTGCGAGAGCATACCAGCCGCATGCAATGTGCTCACCAAATGTAGGTGCGATGCGTGCAATATGATCTTCATTGAATGCGCTTCATTTGGTGAAAGCCCTGCGCTTTCACAGTGCTTGTACTTCCATTTAGTGCTTTAATTAACTTTATTAATTTCAAACTGATGAATAAGTATAGTGAATTGTATAACCTTATTATCTTGTTTCAATTATAAATGTTTTTCTGCAAAAATAATTATACTTCATATAATGCAATTTGCAATTAAGGAACTCCATGCTGGATGCACAAGAAAGTATATCAACCATTCATTTTGCGGATTTATTTTAAAATACGTAACTTGTTACACATACAAAAAAAAACATCTCAGCTATTTTTCTCGAAACTTCTTTTTGAAGAGTTATCGCATTTAGAATTTCTCTCTATTTTTAAATTTTCTGTAAACAGAATGAAAAACTTTTCATAATAACTTATGACGTTTGACTTATGTTAGATTTAATAAAATAATCTAAACTACACATTTTCATATGAAATTCACCAGGGAATCCAGATTTTGAGATAGAAACTAGCAATTGCTTTCGATTACGTCTTTATGCTTATTCCTGCACGTTTTTCACGAATTTAAAAATTTCAAAGTTGCTCGATTTTATTTTTCTTAATATATATTTGTTGAACAAATTTTGGTAAATCAGTGAGATTTAATGTAATTTTGAAAATGATTTTTTTTTTCAAAAATTACTAAATAAATAAATTAAATTCTTTTGGACCCTAAAGCTAAAATCATTCCATCAACATTTAGTTAACAATTTTTTAAAATTGTTTGTAATTTTTTATAAAAATTGTTCTTTTCTTATGATTTTAATCAAGTAATAACAATTAGTTTTGTGAGAAAAACAGTTTTCTGAAATGTATGAGGGTTAGGAAAAATTATTTAAAAAATTGATTGATTTTTTACGATTGCTAATGATTTTAGCCAATAATAAGCTTTAAAAGTAAATAAGCTTTATTCTTTTGTGTTTTATCATTTTTATTAGCCCCTATTCATATTGGAACATTTTTTGATTTAAAAAAACTATGAAACAAATTTATTATCTTTTCATGTTTATTATAATAGGGTTAAAAAAAATTTGTTTTATAATTAAAAGTTTGGGTTTTAATTCTTATTTATTTTGGAAAACTTTTTCCTCGTCAAACTAAATGTTAATAATACTTGATTAAAAAATAAAAAATTAAGGAACATTTTTCGTTCCAAAATTTTAAAAATTAAACCCTAATTTATTTAATATACTTAATTTTAATTACCATTTAGAACTTTTATAGATATAATATTTGATATTACAATTTAATATATGTATACTAAATTAATGATATAAAATTGAAATTGCAAATTCGTATTTCGCGCCACATACTCCGTGTTTGAAATATCGATTCGGTCAATATCGATTGTTTGTGAATTGTGATTGATTTTCGTTAATGTTCAGTAGGTTAGAAAAATCAATCTCATTATGCTGTTAATGAGTGCAAGTTAGTCAATAATTATAGTTTATACCTTATTATTGACCTCATGCATTGCGAAAAAACAAGGTTATTCAAAAAACATACAACAGGCTTTTTATAAATATTGTTCTTTGTTAATTTAGAGTAATCTTTTTGGACATATTTGTGGTATTTACAGTCGCAACAAGTATTAATTTGGTAAAATTCAAGAACTTATATTTTATTTAAAAGGTATGGTTTGTACGTATGAATAATAATGTGAATGATATATGTTTCTTAATTTTCGTTTGGATTTGTTTATAAAAATTTAAATAAATTTATTTCTATTTTTTATCGTGAATATTTATTAATTTATTTACATTTAATTTCTTTATTTGATTTAATTATAATTTTTTTTAATTATTTAAATAGTTTTTCTATGTATATTATGTGTTCCTATAACATTGTTATTTTTTATTCTATTTCAACAAATTGAAGGACTCACAAGCGATTGTGAAATATTGTCAAATTAACAAAATAAATAAAATAATGTTTCTCAATACTTAGAGTTAGTTTTTAATTATTTACCGAAGTTTATTTACGCACTGTCCAGCATAAACCGTAACCCGCACGATATCCACATGCGCGTGCGCTCATCACTTGCATACGATATGCGTCGCATATGCGGCCACAAATGCGTCGCATAATGCAGACACTTAATGAAAATAAACCCTCATGAGATGCGCGCGTTGTGCCTGCGACATGATTGCATATTGTTATCTGGGTAGCTACAAGTTTATTCAGTGCGACGCGAAGTTCTCGGGGTTTACGGCTATGACCCCTCTTCAAAATTCTAATTTTCGTATTACTGATATTGCGAAACTCGCAAAAATGTGCTAGTTTCTCTGCGATCACGGACCAGAAGGTTCCTTCTCGAATCACAGTCGAGTTTGAGAAGACTCGAAAATCTGTCAGCGATCTTCTTGCTTTGGGGCACCTACGGGGGAACCACGCTCAATGGTCGCTGGCCGATTTCGAGGAATGAACACACACACACATACACACACTTACATAACACACCAGGAAAGTGCTTTGAATCTGTGCATCCAACGGATGACCTCAGAGGGATCGCTGCGTCCAACCTAGTCTGGCCTATTGTTTTTCTGCGGCCCGCTAGGGAGGCTGCCGAATGGCAGAGTGGATGAGGATCACTTTGCCTGATAAACAAAGTAGGATGTCATTTACTGTGCGATAAGTACGCCTGGTACTTGAGAGGTACAATCTCAGAACGATGGTAACAACGAAACCAACCGAGATCCAAAAACACTCGGCGAAAGATGGTCGGATTCGGAGTAACTGCCTTGAGAATAAACCCATGTACTGGAACCGAGATGGGTGAACTAAAACGTGTACTTGCCATTATATCATCAAGCCCACATAGCACACTTCCCGAAAAAATCAGGTCTGTCCCAGGTTTAGACCTATCCTTTTCCCGAAAAAACCTGGGACAGACCTGGTTTTTTCGGAAAGTGTGCTATGTGGGAAGTGAAGTATAAGTCTTCTCTTCTTCTGATAAATGTTCCTTATCGACCGTGTTCTGATCTTCGATATCGATAGGAAAGTCATCGTCTTCGTCTGCCTTCTCGAACTAATTATTCTTTTCATCTTCAGTCTAAAAGGAACAATCGAGTGTAATGTATTATTAGAAAAATCAGGTACCAGTATGAATGATAAATAAGGATTGAGCGTGGCTATGGGTATTAGAACTTTAGAAATTGAATTTAAAATATATTATAACGGAATATAAAATACGATTACTGTAAAAACTTCAGATCCTACAACGGCATTAATTTACGAGAAATGATTCAACAATTTTGAAGCTTTATTTAAATCGCGGTGTTCAATAAGCGGATCAAATCGAGCTTTGGCACACTTTTTTTGGATCCTGAAAGAAAGAACGAGTTTATTCAGTAGGGGGTCTACTGGGTCCCTGGCGAATTTGGAGTGGCGGATCTACTCTGGCTGGTACCCTGGCAATTTGGAGTGGGGGGTACACTCTGGCTGGTACCCTGACGAATTTGGAGTGGAGGATCTACTCTGGCTGGTACTTTGGCAAATTTTGAGTGGGGGGGGGGGAGTGTTACTGTGACCGGTAACCAGGCGAATTTGGATTGGGAGGTCTACTGTGGTCAGTACCCTAGCGAGTTTGTAGTAGGGGGTCTATTGTGGTTGGTACCCTGGCGAATTTGGAGTGGGGGGTCTACTGTGGTTGGTACTTTGGCGAATCTGGAGTAGAGCGCCATTAACCCAGCTGGAAGTAAATGGACAGAGTCTCTATTCATCTGAATCGTTTCCTATCTCTAAGATTGAAATGAAAAGAAACGATGTATCCATCTTTGTCCCGTGTCTATCCCTTTGATCCTTTTCTATCTTTCCCTCAATCTACAATCACTTCTATTCTTTTTAATCCCAAACTCCCTATCCATGTCTATCCGTCACTTATATACACGTATCGTTTTCTTTCCACTCCCTATCCCTATTCTAGTGTTTCTATCCAAATGAATCCTGCGCTTATCCACGGCTATCTTTTTCTATTCATTAGGTAACCCAAAATCTTGTCTATCTTTTTCAATCCCCATCTTCTTATCTAAGTGAATCCTTTTCTATCTTTTTAAAAATCTAAGATAGCCCTATCTTCTTGACTCCCAGTCTTGCTATCTAAATGTATCCACAGGCTCTCCACCTCTATCCTTTTCTATTCGTTTTTATCACTTTTCTATCTGTTACGCAATCAAAAATCTTGTATCTTATTTAATCCCTATTTTCCCATCTAATTTAATACTTTTCCATCTTTTCTGAAATATAAGATAGCCCTATCTTTCTAGTCGTTCTATCCAAAAGAATCCTCCGCTTATCCACCTCTATCCTTTTCCATCCATTTGGCAATACAAAAATTTGTGTATTTTTTTCAATCCCTATCTTCATATCTGATTGAAACCTTTTCTATCCTCTTTCAAATATAAGACAGCTCTAACCTTCTGAATCTCAGTCTTTCTATCGACATGAATCCTTTGCTTATCCACCTCTATCCTTTTCTATCCATTAGACATTTCAAAATTTGGTCTATCTTTTTTAATCCCTGCCTTCCTATACAACTGAATCCATTTCTGTCTTTTCTGAAATATAAGAGAGCCATATCTTCTTGAATCCCAGGCTTTCTATCGACATAAATCCTCCGCTTATCCACCTCTAGCCTTTTCTATCCGATATGCAATCCGAAATCTTCTCTATCTTTTGTAATCCCTATCTTCCTATATAATTGATTACTTTTCTGTCTTTTCTGAAATACAAGATAGCCCTATCCTTTTGAAACCTAGTCGTTCCATCCAAACGAATCCTTCGCTTACCCACTTCTATCCGCTACTTGAGGGCAGACGCCTTTGCAGAGTTCGGCTAGTAAGTCGTATAAGTTAGGGAATTTCGTTAGCAGGTATATAAACTCGTGCTGGTTTAATACTATTTTGCGGGTGATTGAAAATCGAAATATATTATTCATTGATAGACAGCGATAGGTAATTTGACAACAAGGGATAGAGTCAGGAATAGATAAAGATAGGCATTTATAAACAACAGGGATAATAAAAGATAGGCGCATGTGACCACAAGGGATAGAATCATTGATAAAAAGAGATATGCAGTTTGCCCACAAGGGATAGAAAAAGATAGGCATTTGTGAACTACAAGGATAGAAGAAGATAAGCGCTTGTGAACATCAAGGATAGAAAAAGATAGCCATTTGTGCACAACATAGATAGAAAAAGATAGGCCCATGTGACTACAAAGGATAGAGTCAGTGATAGAGAAAGATAGGCAGTTGTGAACACCAGGGATAAAGTCAGGGATAGAAAAAGATAGACAGTTGTGACTGCAAGGGATAGAGTCAGGCATACAAAGAGATAGGTCTTAGTAGACACGAAGGATAGTGCGAAAATTTGCGTGCTGTGGAATGAGGAAATTAGATAGGAACTTAGATAATAAATAGACAGCCTTACGTCTAATCTAAATTTTTAAATTTAAGAAATTTTTATTATAAGAATTAAATTATTTCTAAAAATCGCAAGGGGAAATTATTTTACACCAATAATGTATGAAAATAAATCTCAAGACTGTTGTTAATTCTGATATATCTAAATTCTTCAAGCGAAATAATGCTGCTTGCAATTATTGTTGGGTTTGGGGATTCGATAGTATTTGAAATAAAGGAGAAATAAACGATTTAACAGAAATGAAAAAAATAACTTTGTCAAATAAGAAATAAGTGAAATTGACAATGCTGGGATGCGACACGGTTTACGGTCAACTGCCATGCCGCGTGCAGTGTACATGTACCGGTCTCAGGGTGAAGCGTCCCGGTGCCCCAGATAGAAGAACAAGAAATGGACCAGAGGCCTGTCGCCCTAGGCCATTTAACGAAGGATTTTAAATGGAAATAAATTATAACAAGCTAAAAAGTTGTTTGATAATGATGTATGTTGCGCGCATCCCAAAACTGCCGAAAGCTAAGCGCTTAAGATTCGAATTTAATAAAACGTCACTGCTAAAACGTTGAAAACGGTACCCCGGTGACATCAATATCGAATGAGGTTAATTTTTAAAATGATATACATCGCGTGCAGGTCTATCCGACCGAACGCTAAGCGCTCGAAATGTAGTCTAAAACTAAAAAAAACATGCTTCCGTGAGCGCAGATAAGGTGACAAAGTCCGGTCGAAACAAAGCAAGGCTATTTTAAAGATATATATCGCGCGCTTCTTAAAACAGCAGAACGCTGAGCGCTCAAGATTTTAATTTATTAAAACGTAACTGCTATACCGTTTAAAACGGTGCCCCCGTGAGATGAATATCATATGAGTTTGATATTTCAATGATATACATCGCTTGCTGGTCTAACCGACCGAACGCTAAGCGCTCTAGATGTAGTATGAAATTCAAAACATGCTTACGTGAACCCAGGTAAGGTGACAACGTCCGGTCGAAACAAAGCCCGGTTATTTTAAAGATATATATCGCGCGCTTCTTGAAAAATCTAAACGCTGAGCGCTCAAGATTTCAATTTAATAGAACGTAAATGCTATACTTCCCCTAGGGGCTGTAACACCTTGTAGTTGGCGGGAAGCCTTAAGCGTGTGGGCATGGGGGTCAAAAGGACCTTAGCATGCATGCGTATGGATATGAATGAAAGGATCCTTATAAACGGGCTCTCCTGGGTGAGAGGAAAAGGATCCCTATAAACGGGCTCTTCTGGTATGCGTGATTACGGTATGGTAGAAGGGTAAAAGAGCCTAGCTAACACGGGCCTTCTGGATCCCTGGATCTAAGCCCCTCCCGCATGCGGGGCTCTACAGGGACGGACTTTTTATTTCCTTAGCTTCTCGTGGGATCAAAATGAACACGTACACTACTAAAAATGGAAAAAGAGGAAGAAGGGAGGTGTCGGAGGGGGGAGAGGGGTTGGGCCTTAACGGGTCTAAAATAACCCTTTCCTCCCCATCTGTCTCTCCGGAAAGCCAAATTCAGGTGCCGGCTGTATTCCCAGCTCCCTCGGCGGCTGAGGGATCGACGGTCCCTCTGTCGACGAGGCTATGGTAATGGGAGAGGCCAATCAGTCCCCCAAAAAGTAGAAACGCATCAACGGTTCTCTGAAAAGGAGATTGAAGAGGTAAGCGCAGCAGGCTAGTAGAGCAGCTGCGGGAGCTGGAACGTCGGCAGCTACAGGGCCGACATCCAGCACCGAGGCCCAGAAGAGAGGTAGGGGCTCAGAGTACACCCCACCGGGGGTGGCTAAACCTTTGAAGAGGCACAAGGCGGCCCAGCAGCCGACGAACAGAGAGTCGTCGGGAGCTGGACTGACGGCCGCTCAAAGGACTAACCCTCTGACGATGTTGGTGACCGGCACCAACTACCCGTACTCGTTGCTCACTACGGAGCAGTACGAGATCTTCAGGGAGGCCACCTGGAGGGCACTTGAAAGAATGTCCCCAGATCAATGGCCAAAATTCGTGACCTCCTTCTGCAGGGGAGGGGTCTTCGTATTTGTGGGAGCCGACCTAGCGACTAAAGCTTGGCTACTCAAAGCAGTAGTCGAGACAGAGTCTTCGGAAGGTGCATGGCTGCGAGGCACATAGGTATCTCGCTAATCCAAGAACCGTGGTTAGTTTGAGATACCATAAGGGGATTAGGGGGGGCTCGTCTGTTTTTTCAGGGACCCCAAGGCGGCCAAGCCAAGGGCCTGCATACTGGCGAAGGGAGTTAACGCTGTCTCGCTGCTTGAGCTATGTTCGAGAGACCTGATGGTGATAGCCACGGATCTCAAGGGAATAGGAAGGCTAGTTTTGGGATCGGCTTATTTTCCTCATGACAGCGACACCAACCCACCAGTGGAGGTACGTACACTAATGTAATGTTCAAGAGGTAATGACCTACTGGAATACCTAGTCACCACTGATTTAGATATTCTCAACACGGGGAACACCCCGACGTTCCGTAACTCGGTCAGGGAGGAAGTCATTAACATCACTCGCAATACCAGTAGTTTTAGGGATAGTATCAAGAAGTGCAGAGTATAACGGAGGTGATACCGAGGAGGGAGGTTGGGAGTTGGAGAGCCGAGATACAGATAGAGACAATAAAGCGAGGATTAGGTAATAAAACATGGTTTATTAAGCCACTTACAGTAGGTGATCTGAATTGGGGCTTCCCAGGAAGATAGAGAAGCGTCGTAGTAAGGGCGGCGATAAATGCGGCGTCGATGACGTGGCAATGCTACTGGGCAGCTAGGCGACGACGGCTGAGCAAAGTGTAGCTCCGGGACAGGTAGACAATGGAGGTCGAATGAGGCGATGCTGAAAGCGAGGGTAGGATCTCCTTTTACACGACTAGCAACCGACACCATAGGGGGTAGTGTTTCCTAGCGCGAACGAGCAACCCTTTCGTGCAGGGCCGTACCGAGTCCTTCGTTAGGGTAACAATTCTGTTACAAGAGGTTCCCAGGTCAATTCGAGACGTGGGTACCCTGGAGATGGCAGCCAAAATTTTCACGGAAGCCATCAATGCTAGTTATGAAAGTAATTGTCGACCTACAAGAGTCCGAAAGGCTGGGCAGACACACTGGTGGAACGGGAAACTCGAAGAGCTTCGCAGGGAAACTAGAGAGAGGTTCAGACGTGCCAGTACTGGGAAAACGAAGGAACTATGGACCTCATTCACAACGATGAAGGGTGAATACAGGGGTGCAATACGTTAGCCAAAGCAAGAGAGCTGGACCAACTTTTGCACAGACGTCGAGAAGGGAGCTGAGGCGGCTAGACTGGATAAGGTGCTTTCTCGAAATCCGGACGCTATTCTCGGCACTCTGGAATTGCCTGGCGGGGGATACTCAGAGTCGGACGGGGATACCTTGGCTCACCTGATCAAGGTACATTTCCCGGGCTTTTCAAGATTTGGAGAAAAGGGGACAACACCTCAGAGGCAAACAAAGTCGCCTGCAGCCAAACTGGGCCCGAAACGGCGGCTAGCCAATGAGATTGTCACCATATGGCGTATATTCAGTCCTCTTACAAAGGGCTGGAGAGATCATCATAGGGCTGGAAAGCTCATCATAAGGCCGCTAGTGAGACTTGCTAGGGTTAGCCTGACGTTGGGTCATGTCCCGGCGGCATGGAGGGGTACGAGAGTAGTCTTTATTCCGAAAGCAGGTAGGATCGGTTATACGTTACCCAAGGATTTGCGTCCCATCAGCCTAACATCTTTCCTACTAAAAACAGTGGAAAGACTTGTGGATAGATATATCCGCGATAAGGTCTTGTCAAGTAGGCCACTTCATAAGGAGCAACACACCTACAGGGCTGGTCACTCGACGGAGACGGCCCTAAGCGGAGCAGTACAACTAATTGAAGGTCAACTGAAAGAGAAAGGCCTCGCGATTGGAACTTTTATGGATATCGAAGGAGCCTTCAATGACACCTCTGGAGAGGTGGTCAGGGCGGCCATGATCACACATGGTGTGCCCATTGCAGTCGTGGAATGGACGTGCCACATGTTAGCCAACAGGAATCTAACTACGACTAAGGGTGACACCACTTCATGTGGAACTGTTGACTCGGAATGTCCGCAGGGAGGAATTTTATCGCCCTTGCTGTGGTGCTTAGTAGTGGATGAACTGCTCCATCTACTCTCGAGTCAGAGCCACCACGTCATAGGCTATGCGGACGATATACTGGTTATTCTGCGCGGCCAGCATCTGGATGCACTCTTCGGAGTAATGCAGCAAGTACTAATTATAGTGGATTCATGGTGCAGGAAAACTGGACTATCGGTTAATCCGAGTAAGACAGACGCAGTTGTTTTCACCAGAAGGTACAAGTGGGGAACCACGAGTACATTGAAACTTGGAGGACAACAACTGGAAATCAAGGAATGAGCTAAATATCTAGGAGTCATTCTGGATATGGAAGCTGTTATGGAACGAGCACCTGGAAAACAAGTGCAAGAAGGTAGTAGCGGCTCTATGGCTCTGTAGGAGAGCCATAGGGAATAGCTGGGGCTTGAAGCCGGAGATACTTATGTGGATCTACACAGCGATCTTGCGACCCAGGCTAACCTATGCGGCGGTGGTCTGGTGGAGCAGGGTCGAGCTTTCCACTCTGTAGTCTCGACTGGAAAAGATCAGGGAACTGATTTTGAGAGGCGTCACTGATGCCTCGAAGTCGACACCCACGATGGCACTGGGAGCACTAATAGGCTTGGAGACCCTCCATCTTACCATCAAGGCCGTGGCTCCGAAGGCGGCCTGGAGACTGAATTTGGTAAATGACCGAAGGATCTCGGCAGTAGTAAAGATCCCAGTCGACATCGCGAGGAGGCCGACCCTGAACATGCCCAGGGACAAAATGGCCACCAGCTACCTCTTCGACAAGAAGTATCGAGTTACCCTATCCACAAAGAGGATTGCGTTAACGGCGACGCACACCTGCCCAGTAATGGAGACAACTGGTTTAAAGATGGCTCCAGGAACGAGGAGAATGCAGGAGCCGGTGTATATCGTAGATGGAATGGAATAGGCTTCACAATCAAGATGGGGTCCCGCGCCGCAGTTCTACAATCTAAGATTATGGCCATGCTCCAGTGCGCATACCAGGCAAAAGAGTATGACAACAAAAGAAACATCCGTGTCTGCTCAGACAGCAGGGCTGCTATATTGGCCTTAAATGGAACAATGAGCACGTCGCTATCAGTATGGGAATGCTTTGAGGCACTAAATATGTTAGCGAAGGAAAACCGAGTCAGTCTGCTATGGATCCCTGGACACAGCGGTATCAAGGGCAATGAGATATCGGATAGCCTAGCCAACCTAGCAGCAGGAAGAAATTTTACTGGACCCGAGCCAGTTGTAGGTATTTCCAACAGGTCAGTCACTGAAGAAATTAACAGTTGGCTGACTGAGGAACATCCGAATGAGTGGGATTTGGTCTCTGGTTGCAGACAGGCGAAACACTCTTGGGCTCAAAGCTTAACTTAACAGACATTAGATAAGGCTAGCGGAAAGTCCCCTCTGTCGTCTATGCGGAAAGGATAATGAGACAGCTAATCACATCCTTTGTCACTGCCCTACGATTGTGGCGAAACGTCTAACACTGACAGGCAATTACTGCGTCAGTGAGTCAGAGATATCAGCCAACAGCGTGGCTGCGGTCCTCTCCCTATGGAGAGGATTTTGTGGTCACGCTTAGGCTCACAAGGGGACGCAACGGGATTATCCAAGCGTCAGGGGGTGTAACGGTCTCAACCCAGAACTAATAATAATAATAACTGCTATAACGTTGAAAACGGTGCACCGGTGGGATCAATATCCAATGAGGTTATTATTACAATGATTTACTTCGCACGTTGGTCTAACCGACCGAACTCTAAGTGCTCGTGATGCAGTTTAAAATTCAAAACATGCTTCCGTGAGCGCAGATGAGGTGACAACGTCCAGTCGAAACAAAGCAAGGTTCTTTTAATGATATACATCGCGCGCTTCTTCAAACAGCCGAACGCTAACGCTAAACACTTTCCTCGCGAGTTATAGCCGGTTTCGGGCTTGGCCTGGATGGGTCCATATCATGTCACATGCGGCAAGTCTCTCTGCGGCAAGTCACACCCGCGTCATGTCACATCTGCGTCATGTCACATCTGCGGCATGTCACATCTGTGGCATGTCACAACTGTGGCATGTCACATCTGCGGCTTGTCTCATCTGCGGCATGTCACAACTGCGGCATCTCTACCTAGAGGCTTCTCTCCCGCGCGGAATTTCTCACAGTGAAATTGACATTTCTGCGGCATCTCTCGCCAGTGGCAAGTCTCCCATTGGCATCTCTCCCCTCCATCAAATTTTTTAAGTCAAAATGAAAATGGCAAAACTGCGGCAAGTCTCTCAGGACTTATTGTCTCCCCGGCGGCATCTCTCATCCAGAAAAAATGTATAAGTCCATATAAAATGGCAAAACTGCAGCATGCCTCACAGGACTAATTGTCATATCTGCGGCATCACTCACCCGCGGCAAGTTTCCCCAGCGACATCTCTCATCCGGGAAAAATGTTCGAGTCCACATCAAAGTGGCAAAACTGCGGAAAGTCTCTCAGGACTGATTGTCACATCTGTGGCATCCCTCACCCGCGGCAAGTCTCCCAAGTGGCATTTTTCATCTGGGAAAAATGTTTAAGCCCACATCACAGTGGCAAAACTGCGGCAAGTCTCACAGGACTAATTGTCACATCTGCGGCAACTGTCCCAGGATGGATTGTCACATTTGACAATCCATTTTCAGCGGTATCTCTCGCCAAAGAAAATGTTCTAAGTAGTTGTGAAGATGGGAAAACTGCGGCAAGTCTCCCCAGTGGCATCTCTCCCCCAAGAACATTTTCTAAATAGTTCTAAAGATGGCAAAACTGCTTCTTGGGGGAGAGATGCCGCTGGGGAGACTTGCCGCTGGTGAGAGATGCCGCTGGTGAGAGATGCCGCAGATGTGACAATCTATCCTGGGACAATTGCCGCAGATGTGACAATTAGTCCTGTGAGACTTACCGCAGTTTTGCCAGTTCATATGGACTTGAAAATTTTTTCCAGATGAGAGATGCCGCTGGGGAGACAATAAGTCCTGGGAGACTTGCCGCAGTTTTGCCATTTTCATTTGGACTTAAAAAATTTGTTGGAGGAGAGAAATGCCACTGGGAGACTTGCCATTGGAGAGAGATGCCGCAAAAATGTCAATTTCACTGTGAGAAATGCCGCAGGTGTGACATGCCATAGGTGTGGCATGCTGCAGGTGTGACATGCCGCAGGTGTGACTTGCCGCAGAGAGACTTGCCGCATGTGAGATGATATGGACCCGCCTGGATGGCCTTAGTGTAACTCGCGAGTCTCTAAAACGTAAACAAGTCTGTGTCGTATCAGCTATTTCTAGTAAGAATATATACTATTAAGAGAAACATGCACGTGTATACCCGCGCATTGCCCGCTTTGTGGCTTTGTGGCACCGTACTGCGTAACTCTGCTGATCTCGCAGCTGATTTCACTCGTCCCCTTGGAGCTCGCGGCATCAGCGAAAATTCCTGGAAGGCTTTACGTCAAGGGGATGCATATTTCGAGAGCAGTGTAGTATATATAGCTATAGCGCACTGCACCAATCGCTCGGGAGATGGTTTTTATGGTTTCAGAAAACCATAAGAAAATTTTTATCTCGAAACTGTCATTTACAGTTGAAAAGCAGGAATTTGTTTAAACTTCTTTTGTTTTCTAAAGGTTGTGACAGGGTAAATTTTGACTTACCTGTCACTTAAATTTTGAACTCCCGATTCAGGGGTTTAAAAATAAATTTTTAAAATGAATCCTTCGACCAAGAGCGGAAGTCAACTCGGCCAAGAGCGTTAATCAAAAATTGCAATTCGTAATTATATACCTTCCTATAATTGTATGATTCCATGTTAATTAACCTCCACCTGTCAAATCCGAGATCAACGACAACAACAACATGGTAGTCAGAGAGAGATCGTCGCATCAGAGGTCCACCAGTACTTACTAACGCATCCTGGATAAAGTACCTATCACTAACCGTATTCCGTGCGTCCCACGTCCCCATAATAACCGGCTTCAATCCAAAATGGCGGGCCACGAACACCCCGTATAATTAGCACCGTACATAGCTGTCCACCCCACTAATCTTTCAGCGCCATGTCATCGAGGCGTGACGTCACGAAGAACTCACCGTCAACAATAATACCACGGAAGCCAGGAGTAGGTAAAGGCAGCAGAGGTTTCTTAGGAGTTATTTAACGCATCCTGAGTAAAGGACCCGCAGCCAATCATGGCCTTGCCATTCTACGCCAACATCTTCTCGATCCCAGTACAAGATGGCGGGCCCCGAATATTCAGTAGTTGGTCTCACTTCTGGTCGCCATCTTTCAATATCCTCACTACGCCACATTCCTGAGGCAGACGTCACGATACCAGTTAAAGACTTCATGACAACCAGGGCTGAATCGCCACGTCAGAGGATTACCGGGGTTCTGGTACGCTGGAATGGTTACTTGGGTGACGCCATATTGAGGGAAATTACGACTACTGACCGGAAACTTGACAAGAACAGTCTCAACGTTCATTGGGTGGACCATCAATTGGGCTTCAACTTCAAGATCCGACCATGCAGGGAACGACTACCGAGCAATGTGCATTGAAAATTGTAAATTCGGTAACTCACGAATATTGTTAACATAGAATTTAGCTAAGGTTATGTCTCCATGAAACCTTTCATCTAGCACTAAATTATTCAAGTACCTATGAAAGATTTCATGAGATAAAAAGTTTGAAAATCGCGAAAGGTCTCATTAAAGCAGATGCACATGCGCGCTCGCGTCTGGTCGAGGTTAGGTTATGAGCGCGTCATATCATAGTTATTATGAATTCACAAGCCTAGGTCCACGTATGTTTAGTTATAATACCTCACGCGATGGTCCGTTCACATTTTTTTTTTTTTAATTTTCCCGCCAAACCGAAGTTGGAAACTTTCCAAGATTCGTGAAACCTTCTTTTGTTAAGTTTCATGAATCTTGGGATCTAGGTTTAAAGTAAGAATTTGTTTGTAACAATTTGTACGTCATCGTATGCGATTACCGCAAGTAGTTCATAGTTTTATCTAGTTACCATTTAGTCCACAGTCCCTCTACTAGGCGCGCTGTAGTTAGAAACTCGGTAAACTTCGATTCCGACGTAGGTTTTAGGATTTAGTGTAGAAATCGTGATTTTATTTTATGTTAAAGTTTTAATTTCTCGAGTTGTCGCCAATAAATGTCGAGAGAGAGAAAATGGCCGTTGTGTCTCTAAAGAAGCACCCCTTGAGAAAGATTCTCCTCTTGCTCCTTTAGCTTTATTTTTTTTAGGTTTCAGGTTTTCCTATTTTTCTCTTATATTTAAATTTTTGTATTTTGTCTTTGAGAATTTTTTCCGGGTCACAATTTCTTGTCTTTGCTATGGGGGCCTGGCTGGCGCTCACATGTAAATTAAACTGCCATTGACAGGTGGACATAAACCACTCTCGCAAGGTTTTGTGAAACCTGAGTAGCAAAATATTTGTAACTCATAAAATACATTAAATGATTTGATCCTATGTAGCAATGATGATTGGGGATACTTAAAGTTTACCTGGTGACGTGCGTAGCCTAGGAACCATAAAACGCTCGCGATATGTGCACACGTGCGCAGAGTTCTGGACCTGATTTACATGTACCGTAATAGCCGAAAATTGTTTCAGTATTGTCTGGTCCTAGATCAACAATTTCATTGAACGCTATCCACGGTTCATCGTAGCGCATATGGTCAATTTCTACGCATACTTACATGACATTAGCCTCACGAGCTGTCGCTAGGTATTCCCTTGCAATTTATTCCCTCCTTCTTCCCTTCCCTTCATGGCACCGCCAATACGGAAGAAATCCCCGAGATTACGCAAGTGATAAATCGAAATCGTTTTGTCAAAGAACTCAAAAATGGATTTTAAGTGGCCATTTCTAAATTCGACAATCCATCTCGATTTCGTTATGAGCCGTGCTTGGTTCGCTTCTTCCGTTGACAATTGACTCTGACTTGCTTGGAGAAATGGCGGTATCTTGGATTCAATACCCAATCGTTCTAAGAGCGGTGGGGCATCCGGTATCTTCTGTCCTCTATAAAAATATCGCCAATGTCAAACAATGCTCAAATGTCTCTCTCATGTAGGCAAACGTGTATGTTCTGTAATGCTGACGGTAATGCTAATTTACCTAGGGGTCAATCAAAAAATACGTGATACATTTTTCAGGAACTTCTGACACCCCCCCCCCCCCGGGGGGGGGTGCTTTTTCCATTGTTCTCAACATGGGTAATGATACTTCGGCAGACACCTCTCCCCACCCCTAAACGTATCACGTATTTTGTGAATGAACACTTAGGCTTTCAGTGGAGTGTAGAGTCAATGTCTATATTGATTTGGATATCCTCATTCCGGAGGAGACTGCAGTCTCTTTCAATCATTTGGATGAACGTGGCTTCATCTTAGCACCTTTGCTTCCTGGATTACAAGAAATTGATAGACCATATATGATCCCCGGACAGCAGATGCTTTTGTTTTTACAGAAACTTTGTAATGAAGCAAATTCTAATAAAGATTTCGGTGATGAAGAAAGCTTTAGTGATAAAGAATTTGATCCAATTCCTCGGTATTCCTCGATACTATTCCAATCGGCAAGCTACAAACATGGCCATTGCTACGGTAAGAGAGACTCTAATGCAGCGATTTGTGCTGTGCGATATTGGATTAACAGCGATAACCAGAGAGGAATATGTAGAAAGGCATGTGTCAGCAGTTGCCAATGAACTCTACAATCTACAACCAGAAATTTCTAGTGCGATTGCTATCATAGGTATATACTTGATATATTATGACCTCATTTTTCTGACTCACAGAACAATGACGTTCAAATGCTCATCAATGAATCTTAAAGGGATGTGGAGGGCATGAGAGCATTTTTCGACATTGGCGATATTTTTATAGGGGACAGAGGATACCGAGATGCCCAACCGCTGTTAGAACGATTGGGTATTGAATCCAAGATATCGCCATTCCTCCAAGCGGGTCAAAGTCAATTGTCAACGGAAGAAGCGAACTAAGCACAGCTCATAACGAAATCTAGTTAAATTGTTGAGTCTAGAATGGTCCACTTAAAATCCTTTTTTAAGTTCTTTGACAAAAGGATTTCGATTGATCACCTGCGTAATCTCGGGAATTTTTCCGGCATTGGAGGTGCCATGATTAACAGATATCATCCTGTTTTCGAGATGCAAGATGCTACTGAAGAAGCTTCAAGGAAATACCAAGTACCAGAATTTCCTCGCGTTACATTAGACGAACTACGTGACATCACGATTGGCGATTATCAAGCTCAACTGCAAAGGGATGATTATGATGAAGAGTTTCAAGGAGATACGCTACGTAATGAACAAGGTTTAATCAGACTAAGAGTATATTCTCGTTTCCGAAATGCGACAAGGTTCCAACTGTGGATAGTGTTCAATGAAATTGTTGATCTAGGGCCAGACAATAATGAAACAATTCTCGGCTATTACTGAACATGTAAATCAGGGGCCAGAACTCCGGGCACGTGTTCACATATCGCGAGCGTTTTATGGTTCCTAGGCTCCGCACGTCACCAGCAAAACGTTAAGTATCCCCAATCATCATTGCTACATAGGATTCTAGATGCTGCCAATAGAGGTTAACAGGTAAAACCAAATGAAAACCCACAAATCAATTAATCACAATTTTCTAAGTGTTTTCTGGAACGATAAGGGACGAGAGAAATGAGCTGCCGTACCGTAGGGCCTATGAAAAAGACACCGAACGCGTCCTTGGGTTGCGGATAGAGGGTTCCTGTACGAAGGGTTTCTACTGAATATGGTTACAAAAATGAATAAGCAGTCGCGGACAATTGTTCAGGATTGGCCGCGAAGGAATAACCCCTAAGCGGAGGCGTAACAACCGTACCGAAAGCTGAATGGCACCTGGGTGAGGTGTCTCAAACGGTAACTCTGGGATACCGGACGACCTCTCAGAGTATGCAGCCTTATCCTTGCATGCAGGGCTCTACAAGGATGGATGAACCCTTTTCCCTAGCTGCTCGTCGGAACAATAATGCCAAAACCAAACATAGTTGTAGTAAGTGCGGTTCAAAACAATCGAACACGTAGGGCTCCCGACAAGACTACGAAACCGTGCCAAATAAGTCCGTAAAAGAGGTTATATAAGCGAAGCGCCTACTATACCGCAGCGAGAACAAGCAGGCTACAGAGAAAGAGAGGCGACACTGAGATCAACTGCAAGCAGCCATCCAATAGAGGAAGAGCGATGCTTGAAGACCCGGAGAAACATCAAGATTCAGGTTTCTCTTAAGTCTAAAGATCTGGCTGAACTGGATGACGAGCTTCGTGGAGATTTTTCCGAAGAGTCCGACCTCTGGACCATTAATTGTAGCGTGTATAATGCAGCAAGAGTTTTGGCAGATGCAAAGCGTAAAACAAAACTAACAGTTGATCATAAGACCAAAAGATGAATGCATCAACTCAGCAAAAAGATAGGCTGGGCAAGGTAGTACGCGTCCCGCATTCAGTGTCTGCTTGACTTTATAACATCTGGCAGGAATTTCACTGCCAAGTTTAGACGTTTCGCGCGTAAACTGCGGATCCATCATCGCACTCTCAACAAGTCAAAGCTGCTGACCATCAGGCAGCATATTTTTGACAGAATGTGGATACTATCTGACGCTAGGAGGAGTCTAGAGCGGAGAGAGAGGTGCGTCAGAGAAAATGATCAGTTTTTCTCTGATCCATCTCGTCTCTTCCAAGATCCTCCAGTTACTGTCGACTACCCGCCCAAACCGGAGGAGGTCGAAGCATTTTGGCGAGAAGTCTACGAAGTTCAGCATCGACTAGAATAAAACACAAAGAACATCAATAGCTTCAAGCAGCTGTGCAATGTCCTCATAAAACCTAAGGAGGAATTCCCGCCTTGCCTGAACACGCTGTATAAGATCTTCACAGCTATCCTAAATGATAGGATGGTTCGGACAGTTGGTCCTGTGTGGCGAGAGATATACGAATAACGCGGATCAAAGAAAGGCGTAGCAGGATGTCGGGACAACCTCCTCATCGATAGATGTGTCTGCAAAGACGTAGCATCCTATCAGCGCTACCTATCGATGGCCTGGACTGATTACCGGAAAGCTTTCGATTCAACCTCTCATGGACTTATCATTTGTCTGTTGGAAAGTTTCAATGTTCATCCACACATCGTGAGGTGCATAGAGAGATTGATGCCGCTTTGGAATACCAGATTTACTATCTCATCTGGAAAACATCGGGTGACAACTAACAGCGTCACCTTTCAGAGAGGTGTCTTTCAGGGCGACACCATGTCCCCTCTCCTCTTTTGCCTCACATCATTGCCACTATCTCTCGTACTACGTCATTCCTAAGGGTACTTCTGCGGCAAACCTGGAAATCGAAAGCATAAGGTCACTCATGTATTTCACATGGATGAACTTAAGATTTATCCTAAAAATCAAGAGAAACAACATCTAGCTCTAGACATTGTCAAAGAGTACACTCAAGAGATTGGAATGGAGTTCGAGTTAGAAAAATGCGCCAAGGTTTATTTGAAGAAAGGAAAACTTAATGGCATCCCAAAAGACCCTGAGCTCGTCAACAGAAGCGCTATACGACACCTTGGCGCTGGAGAGACCTATAAATACCTGGGCGTGCTACAGAGCCGCATTCAGGACGTGACATCTATAAAGGATACTCTCCGATGCAGATACAAGCGTCTTATCTGACGTATATGGTCTTCCGAACTGTCGGCGAGGAACAAAGTATCTGCAACGAACATGCTTGCCGTCCCGGTAGTACTCTATTCATTTGGAGTGGTTCCATGGACGAAGGACGAGTTCAGATCCCTTGATATCGGGACGCGAAAGGTTTTGCACATAAACAAAAGCATGCACCTTGAGTCTTCTGTTCCGCGACTTTACATCTCACGCCGCCTAGGTGGTCGCGGAATACTGAATCTTGAATGTCTTCACAACAGGATTATTCTGGGTACAGCACATATAGTCGCAAATGGACAAGACCGTCTTCTTAAAATGGTCAGGAAATACGAAGAAGTGGACAAAGGAGCGTTTCTGTACAAAGCAGCGGAGGAGGCTGCTGAAACACTCGGCCTTGACTTCAATATCAGGGGTGAGCAAAATGCATCAAATCTTATCCATCTTGAATACTCACTCCTGAAGGACCGGATTAAGAAAGCACAGGAGAAAAACTTCTGCCAACAGCTCCTCGACAAGAGGATGCACGCCATGTTCCACAGAAATATGGAAGATCAGTCTATGTCGTATGAGCTAACGTATGCTTTCGTTAAATCACCCGGATTGAAGTTGGGCACCGAGGGTATCATTTTGGCATGTCAAGAAGGTGTCACTTCCACTTTAGCATACCGTCGCCACATTTTGAGCTTATGGCATTAGCCCAAATACCTCTCCGCTAAACGCGCCTAGAGAAATAGAGTCAATTGTCGAAAATGAGAAGTGCCGCATATACTGGAACTTCATAGTCTTGACAATTGTTTCTGTTGCGCACTCGAGGCCTGACATAGTTCTCCCTGACTTCGATAACCGGACCATGTTCTTTAAAAAAATAAAAAAAAAAAAAAAAAAAAAAAAAAAAAACTTCATAGCCGAGGAGAAAGAAAAGAAAGAGAGGTATAAAGATCTTATGAGGGAGTTGCGATGGTTATACCCGGAATATTCGGGAATACTCGTCCTAATCATCGGCGCTCTTGGAGGTGCCAAGGTTTCACTGGTTAATAGCCTGAAAAGCATCCCTGTGTGTCAACAAAATGCTGAGACACTTGCGGGGAATATGCAGAAGGCGGTCGTCCTTGGATCGCTTTGTGTCTTCAGGGTGCACGAGACTTTTTCCGGATCTTCGTATTGAATTCGTCGCAGACTGTGACCACCTATCTCACGGTCATGAGACGTGGTTACAGCTGAAATTTTACCGCGATTTCGCTGGGAGCGTGTGCAATTTCTCAGATTAGCACCCGCTCTTAGCGAAATCCTGCGGTTGTCCTTATGACAAATTTTTAACTATATACACTACACTATAGATAACCAGTGCTTACAATGGCGGCATCTGGCCTTAAAATGGCGGCATCTGGCTAGGTTGCCACACTCTCTCTGGACCCTCCCTGGCGAAAGTATCGTATAGGAATTCCTTCCGAACCAATCCTAATCATTCCGGAATCTGTATCCGAACCAATCCGAGTCAATTCGAACCAATCCGAAAAAATTTCTACATTTCGTTTGACCCAAATCGTTTAGAAATTAATCCGACTCAATCGGGTTCAATCCGAACTCCAAAACAAACCAATCCGAACCAAAGTTTCAATATAAATGAATCGAAATCAATCCGAACTCGGATTGATATACACTGAATTTTCAATCCGAATGAATCCGAGTTCGGATTGGATTCATTCGTATTGAAAATCGTTTTAGGTCAATCCGAGTTCGGATTCATTCAGATTGAAAATTTGGTTCGTATTTATTCGGATTGGAAGTTCGGATTGAACCGGATTGAGTCGGATTAATTTTTGACCGATTTGGATCGAACGAAACGTAGAAATTTTTCGGATTGGTTCGAATTAACTCGGATTGGTTCGGATACAGATTCCGGAATGATTGGGATGACTTCGGATTGTTTCGGAAGGAATTCCTATCCGATACTTTCGCCAGGGCTCTGTGCGTCGGCGGCGGCGGCTACGCCATCATCATTTCAACACCTAAGCGCGCTTTTTAAAGGACCCCGCACACATCTATGGAAAATATGGTCCCGGTCAAACTGGCTGAAACTATGGTATAATGTAGTTTATAATATCCTGATCAAATAAAGTCCTTAGACACTGGGTTCAAAAAAGGTCAGGTTTCGAGAAAGGAGGGACCACATAGATGTGTGCGGGGTCCTTTCTAATCTCATTTTGAAAGTATTAAAATCATTAAAACTGATTAAAATTCAATTAAAAATTTCGGCTGGATTAAAGTATTGAAAAAAAATAATAAAAATGGGAAAATCTTAACTAAAATCCCATGTAATCTTGTGTAATATATTGTGATATTAAGAAATTTAAATTAAAAATATACAATCACGCGTTTTAGGCGGTCCTTTTACGGAGCAAAATGTCAAAGTTCAAAATATTTTTTCTAACTAATTACAACTTTGATTGACTTTGTATTTAGCCATTCATTTTTTTTCTCTAAATTAATTTTCCATAAAAAAATAAGAAAGTAATTTTTTTATTTGGACAAAATAATTATTAATTCCCGCCCCCCCCACTATTTTTTGGAAAAATTAACTTGGACATTAACATAATTTGGAAGACAGAAACGAAGTCAATGGGAGTTCTAGTTAGAAAAAGTATTTTGAACTTTTTCAAATGTTGCTCCGTGAAAAAGGAGCCTGATAATAATTTTTTCAATAAACAATATCTAGGATTTAACTAGGATCTAATTAGATTATTATTATGGAATGATTTATCAATTATCTGCAGGATGGACGCACGCGTGCGTCGCAGACAGGCTGTCATACGCAATCATACGTGAAGTACGTCGTGATGGCGATATGAGACGCATTGCGCACGCACCCTAACCTACCCATCACAGCATTGCGACAGGTGATGGCAGCATGCGTGCGTCATAACTCGCACAGCGTGCCTCGCACACATGCGAGTACATACTGTGCGTTGCACGATTGTTATCTGGGATGTCGATGATATCTTCCACCTTTTTTTTCTCGCATAACGATCTCGGGTCTATTGCCTCGGATGTGATGTAATCTTCGTTTTCTAAAACGGACATTGGAATGTATCTATAGAAAGGCATCCATTTTGTTAAGAGTTCTAGGTTTAGGGCAAGTTGTTGATGTATAATGCCCGCTACATCATTATGTCTGGGCGTATATTCTATTTTAGCCATTACGCGACAACCATCAATAATGTGCTCGATAAATTCGCTGGTATCTCCGAATAATCGTCACCGGTCAACCACGTCTTGATGTAACACGTGTTGGCGATCATTTCCTTCTATTTCTGGATACAGGACGCCCTTTCTCAGCCAAATATTGGATGGCTCACTATCCACTTCATATTGACCCAACGTTTTGGGGAGCTCGCCGTGGATGGCTTTCTGTCTCCATTGCGTTTCCAATTCCTCTATGGTTTCTGCCCTGATATTCAAGGCCTCCTCTGAGGACAAATTCAAGGGTGTATAGTCAAGATCCGCTTTACAGATGGTGTTGTAAAACGTAACATCGCGCTTGCTGTTAAAATAGTCTCGCAACTGTATATCTTATGACTTACACAGTTTCCTGACATCGACAACGCCCCTAACCCCTCTTTGTCGTGGTAGAACGACCCTTTCAACCGCCGAATTACTGCCGTGCATGCGGTGCTTCGCCATTTCTACGCGGATGATTCTGTTTAATCGTTCGAGGTCGGTGTTTGACCATTTGATGCCACCAAAGGAGTACATGAGGACAGGGATGGCATAGGTGTTGATTGCCCTGATCTTGTTTGCCGAGTTAACAGAACTCTTCAGAACCAGTCTGAGTCTTGTAGTGAAGGCAGTCGTTAGGCTTTTCTTAACTATCGTATGCTGAATACTCTTAGATTCGAGGATACCGAGGTATTTATATGACTCGCCCTCAGCCATTGCCTCGATTTCATTCTCGAAATCGTTCTCTAGCTCTGCGGTTCCTGATTCTACTCTGGTTAAATGCACTATTCTGCATTTATCTATTCCGAACTCCATGTGGATATAATTGGAAAATTGCTTTGTGGCATCGATCACTTGCTGCACTTTTTGGTCCGAACTAGAGTATAGCTTCAGGTCATCCATTTATAGAACATGGGTTACTTGATGACCATCCTCGTTATCATGTATTCGGAACCCATGAGACATGCTATTTAGTGTTTTGCTCAATGGGTTAAACGCTAAACAGAACTACAGTGCACTAAATGAGTCTCCTTGAAAGACACCCATCGTAATGCGTATTAATCTAGTTATCCTTGGTTGTCCATGATCAAAATACTTGATTCTTGTACCCCAAAGCATCATCACACGACTTAGAAAGTCGATGATGCGTGTGCAGATTTTGTATATTTTCAGGACTGCGGTGGCACCAGAGGCGCCCCGACGATCCTCGGGAAGCGACCACCGTCTATATAGATTTAAAAACTTCTCCATGATAAATGTGTTTTTGGTGCTCCCCTTAGTCCCTTTCCGCTTCGTTATCTGCCTGTCTGGCGTAGGAAACCCTGTCAGTAGCAATGCTACAGTCAACATAGCCGTCAAATTCATGAGAGGAAAGCTCAAGCCCTACCGCGACGACAACGCGTGAACACCTTCGGTAGGGTTATTATTATATATTTTATATGGCCAACAGCCATACCACGCTGAAAAAACCAGTTCTCGTCAGATCACTGAAGTTAAGCAGCGTTGGGCGCGGTTAGTACTTGGATGGGTGACCATTCGAGAAAACTGAGTGTTGTTGGCACATCGTGGGTGTGGTGAGCCCACACTTGTAGTTATTTACTACAAGTTATCAACCTAGAAACACTACCCGAATCGGGTAGTGTCACGCCTACCCCGAAAGGGAAATGGCTTAATGGTATACATACATACATATATATATTATACTATTATTTATTATTATTTTTTTTTAAGAATTTCATTTTGTACAATTAGAAAATTTGAAGCATAATAACCTTTGTTATATAACTATTTTCATAACTACCCTGCTGGAAGTTAAAGGATAGAAACGTTATACGTTTGAATCCGTCAGCTATCCACATATATCCGTTTGAATCCTTTTTCCATACTTCTGTATTCGTTTGCATTCATAGGGTATCCGTCTATCCTTATCAATCATTATCTTATCCGACAAAACAATCCGTTCCGATCAGTGAAAAACGTGAGAAAAAAATTTGTAACCGTTTTTTGATAATGCGGCAAATCTTTTGGAATATTCTTTTAGATTTTATTTTCCGGAAATAAAAAAATCAATTAAAATTTTCCTAGCAACCTCAAGAAACAATTTTTATCCTCTTAAAACTTCAAAAAAATTCTTAAATCTTTTTAATTTTTTGTTTGAAATGTTTAATTTTTAATTTTGTTCTAACTTTTTTGAAATTTTTTTGAGTGTAAAGATATTTTCAAATCGGTTTAAAACGTCTAAGTATCTCATTTGAAATGTTTTGAATTTTTTTCAATTATCTTTTGAGATTCATTATTAAAAAAAAGCTAATTTCAAATTTCCCAGAAATCTTAGGAAACTTTTTTTATTCTCTCGCGAACGTTCAAAATTAAAAAAAGCTTCTTTTTCAAAATTTTCAAAAATCTGGATTTAAATTTTTTTAATATTTCGAGATTTGAATTATTTCCGAATCATTTCAAAATTTCAAAACCTTGGAAATACATATCATTAAAAATGATTTGAATTTTTCCTAAAATTAAAAAAAAAATAATTTTTCAAAATAATTTTTATTCAATTCTAGCAGGAATCTTAAAGTTCCAAAGAACTGTAAGAAAATTTTGTTCTTTTCTTGTAACCTTAACATTTTTTTAATATGCTTCTACATTTTTAAGTCGGAATCTTGAAAAATCCTCTTTTTGATAATTTTTGTAAATCTTTAAATATTCTCTTAAAATTAATTTTTCCTAATAAAAAATCATTTTAAGTTTTGCTAGGAACCTTAAGAAATCTTTTAAATTTTCTTGTAATCTGTAAAATATCTTAAAAAGCTTCACATTTTTATGTTCAAAATCTTTAAAAATCTACATTTTGTTAAATTTTTTTTTTGAATTTAAAAAAATTTTTCAATTTTTTAAAAACTTCTAAACTTTCTTAATATTTATTAAAATGATTCAAATTTTTTCTAAATTTTTAAAAAATTAAGAAAAGTCGCTTCAAAATTTTTCATATATTTTTATGATAATTTTGTACTGCTTTTAAAATAATCTGTTGAAATTACTTTTTCCAGAATAAAAAATTATTGGCTTCCGTTTCCGGCATGAAAGTGTTAGGCAGCGGTAATTGAGTGGTGCTAATTGTAGCGAGTTTGCAGTTGAACTTGAGGTGAGTTGATGGGTCGAGTGTGTTAGAGGGTTTAGTGAGTGAGTGTTTGTAAGTTTAAAATAATTAAAGTGAAGAGTTGTGTGATATTTTGAGAGATTGAGACTATTTTGGGTAGGCTGAGAGGTTAGTTTGTCTAGCGTGAGGAGCAGGGTGGGGAGACAGGTGCAGACAGGTACGATAGCAGGAGGAGGTAGCGCTGTGGTGACAGTGGCTACGCAGTACGCAAATTACGTTTTAATGGATTCCGACGAGGAAGTATTCTACACGCCGAAAAGTGAGACAAAAAGAAGGGGACAGTATAGGAAAACGGTAGAGAGGGAGAGATTGAGGGCGGATAGTTTTGGCTCAATCGAACCGTTTATAAATAGGAAGAGGGATAGGGCATAGAGAGGAAGTAGCGAAGACAAGATAGAAGTCGGATCCACCCTGAAGACCCCGAAAATGATCAGAACACCACCGGGAAAAGATCAAAATAGAGCGTGGGAAAAAGACAAGGGGAAAGACGAAGACAAAGTTGAACATAGAGGACCGATAGAATTTGAAAAGTTAAAGTTAGAAGAATTGCGTCAAATGATGATAGAGGTAATACAGATGAACGAAAGAAAATGGAAAATGGGAAGAAGTTAGGGAAAATTTATAAAAAAGGATGCAGATTTTAGAACAAAGATTAGAAAAACAGGATGAGCATAGTAAAAAGGTACCACAATTAGAAGGTAGAATAGTGAAGATCGGAAAATCAAAACGGGAGTTTGGTTTAGGGGAGAGTGGGAATAATGAGAGGCAAAGGATAAGGGAAATATAAAGAAGATTAGAAAGGAAAGAAAGAGAATACAAGAAAAAGAAACATAGTGATAAAGGGTTCAAGATTATAAGGGAAGGAATTAAAAGAAGGAGTGGAAAATGTGCTAAAAAGGATAGATGCTAAAGTAGAGATAGTGGAAATGCGAAATGTAGGAAAGGAAATGCGAAGAAGAGAAAAAATGGTACTAGTGAAGCTAAAGAAATAGGAACATAAAAGGGAAGTGATGACAAAGAAGTGGTTGTTATATGGAAGCTCGGAGAGAATAGAGGATGATTTGACATGGGTAGAAAGGAATATGCAGTATAAGTTAAGGCGAATAGCGGAAGAGGAAATAAGTAAGGGAAAAAGCACGTGGGTTAAGTATGGCAGAATACAGCTAGAAGGAGTATGGTGGGATTGGGATGAAGAAAGGGAAGAGATAGTAAGAAATGTGGTGCCGGGAAACTAGAAGAGAAAGGAATGGGAGAAAGGAAAACTAGAAATAGTAAGAAGCAAAGAGAGACGAGAAACGAAGGTAGGGAAGAATAGAGGATATGCTACTGGAATATAGCAGGATAGGAGAGAAAGGATAGGGAGTTTATGACAAATTTGGCACAACGGGATGTAGTAGTAATAATGGAGACGTGGCTAGATGAAAAGGGATGGGAAAGAGTAAGGGGAAGTTTACCAAGAGGTTACAAATGGCAAGTTCAAAATACAAAGAGCGAGAATAAAAAAGGCAGAGCAATGGGAGGAATGGCGATGGGAGTAAGGAACGAATGTATAACAGGGGAGGATAAGAGAGAGAGGAAAGAACGAAAAGAAGGATTAATAGTAGAAGAGGTAATGATGGGAGCAGAGAATTGGAAGATAGTGGGGGTTTATGTGAACGGCTAATGCAGGAGAAATTAGAGGAGATGAAAGAAATGATGGAAGAAAATAAAGAAGAGATTAGGCTTATGATAGGGGGGGATTTCAATGCGAGAACAGGATAGAGGAGGAAGGAAATGGGGAGGAGAGAGAGGAAGAAAATCCAAAGACAAGATACTGAATGGGGAGGGAGAGAAATTGTTAAAGAGCTTGGAGGAGTTGGGATGGGGAAGGGGAATATACACGCTCAGGAGGAGAAAGGGGAACGCTAATTGATTATGTGATAGTAGATGATGAGGTAAGAGAGAAGTTCAAGAAACTAGAGGTAGGAGATTATATAGATTTGGATCACTTTCCCATAATTGTGACATTAAAGGGAGAAAAAAGTAATAACAATATGGATAACAAGGAAGCAAAGGTAAAAAGAGCAGGAAAAGGGGATTGGTTAATGGAAGAAAAAGAACAGTTTAAAGAAAAGGTCAGAAATATCAAAATGGGAAAGGGAAATGTGGACGAGCAGATGGAAATAATGATAGGAGAAATAAAAAGAGGATGAGAATGCACAAGCAAAAAAGAAGTTAATAAAGGAGGGAATAGAAGTGGATGGGATGAGGAATGTAAAGAGAAAAAAAGGAGGTCAGAAAGGAATTAAGAAAATGGAGAAAAGAAAAAAGTAGTGGAGAAGAATATAGGTGAAAAAAGAAGGAGTATACTGAGTTGTGTGATCAAAAGAAAAGTTAGGAAAGGAGCGAAATATGGTAGAGAAAGAGATGAGGAAGAGGGCATAACAAGGGAAGAAATAGGCAAGGTGTTAGGAATAATGAAAGATGGCAAGGCACCTGGTATAGATGAGATTCCAAACGAAGTCTGGAAATATGGGGGGACAGAACTAAAGGAATGGGCATGGGTAATGTGTAATAGAGTATGGAGAGGAGAGGGGTGGCCAGAGTTATGGAAAGAAGGAGTAGTGGTACCCATAGTGAAGAAAGGCAAAGGGGAGAAGGTTAAAGATTATAGGGGTGTGACGCTAATGCCAACATTGTATAAAGTATATGTAACTGTTTTGTCGAAGAGAGTGAAGAAAGAAGTTGAGGGAAAAAAGATAGAGCCACCGAATCAGACAAGGTTTAGAAAAGGAATGGGGGTTATGGATAACATATATGTTCAGAATTATCTGATAAATAAAAGGATTAGAATGGAGAAAGGGACAATGATAGCAAAATTCGTGGACTTAAAGGCGACGTTCGACTCATTGGACAGTCAAGATAGAAAAAGTTATGGTGAAAAAGGGGATACGAGAGGGCTTAATAAAGAGAGTATCGGAAATCTTCAGAGAGACAAACAGCAGGGTAAAGGTAGGAGAGCAAGTAGGAGACAGTTTCTGGTTAGTTAGAGAAGTAAGGCAAGCATGTCCTCTGAGCCCACTTTCATTTAATATATTAATCTCAGACCTAGAAGAAGAAATGAAGAGAACAGGATTGGAGAAAAAATAAGATGGGAAAAAATGGAATGTAAATGTAGAAAAGACAAACACAATGAGGGTTAGAAAAGGAGGGGCAAGAAAGAAAGAATGGACTGGGAGATGGAAGGGAGGAAAGTTAGAAGAAGTAAAGGAGTTTAAATATTTGGGATATACCTTGCAAATGAATGGAGATCATAGAGTTCATATAAGAGAAAGGATAAAAAAAGCGGCAGGGATAATGAAACAGATATGGAGAATAGGGAAAAAGAAGGCTGACGAAAGATTGGAGAAGGAGAATGTGGTTATTTGATACGCTGGTATGGCCGGTATTACGTTATGGAGCGGAGATATGGGGATTTAAGGAAAGGAGAGAGATTGAGAGTTTACAAGAAAGGTATATATGGTGGACGCTAGGAGTAGAATGGAGGACGCCTGGATATATGGTGAAAGACGAAGCACAGAGAGATAAATTAAGTACTAGAGCGGGTAAGAGAGCATGGCAATTTGAGACGAAGTTAAGGGAGGGGAAGGGAGGGGAGTTAGCGAAAAAGTGTTTGACGGAGGTAGAAGAAAGGAGAGGGAGGGCGGTAGAACTAACAAGATGGGAAGAAGAAAGGAGGGAGTTTTTTAGTGCTAGAGATATCGGAGAGGGAAATGGAGTAAGCCATGAAAAATTGGAGAGAAGAGACAGGGAAAGACAATTAATGGAAAGATGGGGAATGATTGAGGAATCAAAATATAATAATTGGTATGAGATGACGAAAAAGGAAGGACTACCAAAGTATTTAGAAAAGGGATGGGCAGAGAGAAGATGGACCAGAATAGCAAGATTTAGATTCGGAAACGAGGTAAGGGAGAGGATGTATCAGGAAAAGGAAGAGAACAGAAAGTGCAGAATATTTGAATGGGAAGAGGAAACATAGGTGCATGTATGGGAAGGACGTAGGAGAGGAATGGAAGATAAAGGAAGCTGGCAAGAGAATGTGGTAAATATTCTAGTGGAGGATGGAATGTGTGAGGAGTGGATAAAGGAGTTGGAGGGAGCTAGAGGGGCGAATGAGAAAGAATGAAAGAATGGATGTGAAAAAATGACAAAATGAGAATGAGATAGAGGACAAGTGCAAGTGAAGGAAAAAGGAAACGGAAGTCGCATATATTAGAAGCGTAAAGATCTGTAAGTAGTTACATGTAGATATTATGTACTAGTATAAGTAGATTAAGATGCGGATGCGCTCGCTCTCTCGATTTCGATCGCTCGCTCACTCTTCCGACAGTAAAATTGCGCTATATTAATATAGAAGTAGGGAGATAGATATAAGAGTTGATGTAAATATTTGTAAATAGTAAGGATAAGATGATATAAAGTTTGTAGATGGTCCTATAAGAAACGGAAGTCATGTAAACCCTTAGGGGATACATTATTAATAAAGAAGAATAAAAAATTATTCAAAGTGTTCCTAATAACCTTGAAAATTTGTTTTATTCTCTTGAAACCTTTCACAGTCATGAAAAAACTTCGAAATTTTATTTTAAAACCTTTAAAAATCTGCATGTTGATCAAAGTGTTTTCAAACTTGAAGTTATTTTAAAATCTATTCAAAATTTTTAAACCTTCAAAATATCTATTAAAATGATTTGAATTTAATAATTAAATAATTTAAAAAAATAAAGGAATTGCCTTAAAATCGTCCAGGTCCTTTTTTGATCATTTAAGAAATCTTCTTAAATATTCTTTGAATATTAATTGTTCCAAAATAAAAAATCCTTATAAATTTTCCTAGTAACCTTACTTAACAAATTTTCTTTATTTTGTTATAATTTTTTGAAATCTTAAGTTTTCTCTTAAAATTCATTTTTCAAAATAAAAAATAATTTCTTCCCCACAAAATCTTGAAAAAATCATTCTTTTTCGAAATATTTAAATGTCGGCATTAAAAAAAAAAATTTCAGAACGCAATCATAAAAATGGCGTGTTTTCATGCCTCTATAGACAAACGAAAAAGTACGCGTGTTGAGCGGTGTCTGGCGGTTGCGTTGGATAAGTTGCAAATGAGGGTGCAGTAAGCACGGTGTGACGGAGAGTTGAAAAAAGAGCTAGATTTGTGCGTGTCTTCGTATTTTTGTAACGCTCGAGAGAGACCGTGGATGACAAAGATAGAGAGAGAAATTCATAGGCGGATTGGTGAGACGATGTTTTTAACGAGAAGTGTAGCATGCTATGCGAGTAATTTTACACTAATATAGTTTCACCCGCTTTCACATCATTCATGATTTTATAATGAAAACTCTCGTGCGTGCCTTCACCGACTCAAAACGCTTTTTTGCGTTTGTCTTTGGAGGCATGAAAACACGCCATTTATGATTTTGTTCTGAAAAGTATCGTGCATGACTCCTGTCAACAGACGGCTTCCTTTTTGAAACTCGCGCCATGTTTTTGTACCTCTTCCCCGGTTTGGGCGCCTACGGCACTCTCACCCACGACTCGTTACAAAAACATTGCGCTCGTTTAAAAAAAGCCGTCTGTTCACACTAGTCACGCAATGTACTATTTTTGAAATATTATCAAGATTTATATTATTTTCGAATCTTTTTTAATCTTTTGAATACCTTCTGAAATAATTCAGTTTTCTATAATATTCTATATTATTGCAACTTTTCAGAAAAGGATTTTTTTTAAATTCCACTCAAAAGCTCTGAAAAATGTGAAACTTTGAAATTTTACTATTCATTGAAATTTCCCGCCAAGCCCTCTATTGACGGTAGCTCCAACTATAATTTTCCACAATTCCCTGCGCGCCCTCCTAGATCCCAAGATGGCCGATTCGATAAAATCAACAGCCGGTCGAAAATAGTTCTTGTTGCTAAACAATCGGTCCAATCTTGTGAAGAATATCGAAACGTCTGAAAGGCTCGAAAGCATTTCTCGGTTTTTCGTTTGAAGGATTTGCGTCCGCGAGTTTGACTTTTCCGAGATTCGAAGTGATTTTCGTGACATTCTTTCGAGGAATTATCCCCGGGACAGCAACTTCACAAAGTAAGATTTTTGTGATATTCCCGTTCATTGTCAGATACTCGAATTACTTTTTTTCACGATTTGATGCATTTGACACAAGTGTTGCTTATATTAGACTTTTTCACAAATTCAGCGGTAGCCAAGTTTTGCAAACTTTTATCTTCAATTTGTAGGTTATGCCGCGTAATGAATTTGCGGTTATTTCTCTCTGACATGGTCTTTTAATTCGTGTGAGTTTTTTTCGGGAATAAAGCTCATTTCTTGTGTTGTGTAGAATTTATTTATTACGATTTTGCACTTTTAGGTGCTGACTCTTCTCTCGAGTTAATTTTTCCAAGTTGGCAAGTTTGGTTTCCAAGCTTAAGAGTTTTTTTTTAATCATAGGAGTTTGAACGATTTAAATAAAAATTAATTATTCATGCCTGAATTTTAAATGTTGTGTTAATTTTTATATTGAACTTTCTTTTTGAAATTATACAATTTTGAATTTTTTGAATTAATACCTGTTAATACCAAATAATTTTGAATTTTGTTAACATTGCATTATTCCAATTTCAACCTTCTCTGTTTGAAAATTTTTTAGTTCTAAAGGATTTTAATATAAAATTGTACAATTTCAGAACAATTTAAATTTGCAACGAGAAACTGTCGAACGTTAAACTTCTAAATTCAAATTTTTTCAATTAGAATTATTTTTAGTCACCATGCGTTTCATATTAATCAATTCATTGAAATGATTTCAAATAATTCAAAATATTTCTCGAAGATTTCAAAAATTTAAAATATTTCAGAAGATATCAATGATTTCCAAGCATTTCAAAATATTTTATAGAGGTTTTAAAATATTTCAAAATATTTTAGAAAATTTAAAAGATTTCAAAATATTTGAAATTAATTTTGAAGATTTGACAAATTTCACAGACGTTTCAAAGTTTTCAAAGATTAACGGCTTGCGACCGTTATATATACATAATATTTACTTATTTATAATAATAATCACTTAACAATATCAATTATATAAAATATTCACAACCTATAATTTGTCATCACCATAAGAGTATTCTTTGAATATATTCTACGAACAGCGCTTATCGGCTACTGAAGGGTGATCCACAAGTATGAAGCACCTTACCGTACCGACCATAGATACATACACTGAGAAACTTTAGGTTATAAAAATTACTAAAACGGATA